>FXXK01000953.1:64913-99432 GCA_900184695.1 Betula pendula | reverse complement strand
TACCAAAAAACCACCAGTTAAAGAAAGAGCTCTTGGCTCTGCATTCCTCTGGATCTTCTCCGTCGAACTGATCGGCTCCAAAAGCCTGAACGCAGGGCTTGTGCCCTCCTTGCCCAATGGTACTACGTATAGAGAGAAGAAGAATAAAATCACTACAATCCCTCTGAAGAGGACGACATTATTTTGGTGCCGTCTACGTCACCAGAAGTAGTACTACTCAGAGAAGGGAGCATAGCCGACAGAGTCAACAAGCCTAGTCCCTGTGAAAAGATTATTTTTTTTCCAAAAAAAAAAAGGGCCATTCTTAAACATTAATCCAAATGAACATTTACCGGGAAATACTTACAAGTAGGAAGTTTAATTATAGACACCTCATTTTGAATCTTCTAAGTGTCTGGTTGGATTTGTAATTTCAAAGTATGAAATTTGAAAACACAGTTAATCATTTAGTAAGATTGTGATTTTGCCTTAAAATAAATATTTTTTAAAAGTGCACTCGGCCCATTTGTTGTAATTTGAAAATTTAAAGAAGTCTGTGTTTTAAATCGCAATTTTTTATAAATACACTCTCAAACGATATGCATTTTGCAATTTTGTTTAAAATCACACTTTTAATTTGTAAAATTGCATGCCAAATGCATTCTAATAGCCTTAAGCCTTTAGTTGTTATTAATAATATGACTTTATGGACTTATGAGAGATTGCCAATAGGGTAACAACTCAAATCAATTTTATTTGGAAGGTGGACATCCAAATCTTTTAAGCAAGTACCAATGATATGATTTAGGCTTGATTCAGATTTATCTATACATGTTTGGTATGCGAAATAGTTACTTTGAGAAATAGCTTTTATTAATAATAAATAAGTAAAATGCATTAGCTTTAGAATAGTCATTCCGATGACCATAAATGAATGAATTCTTTTAATTGAGGGAATAATCATTCTCCTTGAATTAAGAGGAATGACTATTCTCTCAATTGAATGAATATCATGTATCATGGGCATGAGATGATATTATAATGTTAATTCACTACATTTTTTTATTTTTAATAAGAGTTATTTTAAAAAATAGTCATTTTACGTATCAACATAACCGAGTATTTATAGCTTCGTACAATTCTTTAATTTCCAAAGTATTGATTTCAAATTACATGGTTGAAATTTATAGCATTTATTAGTATTTATCACTTTTATCAACCTATTTCACCGGCCCAACATTTACCACCCTAGTATTTTTTTTTTTTTACCATTTATCATATTGTAAAAGTGAAAAATACTAATTCATAAAATTTTAATTTTTAAAATCTTAAAAAATAGTTAGCATTAAGAAGATATTGCTGAACTCATTCTTGCTAATCAAATCTCTAAAATAAAAGAAAGTCCCATCACTTCTGAACATTCGCCTTCCCCTAAAAAGAGAAAAAAGAATTAAATTAAGTTTTTAGCAAACCTTTTTAGAGGAGAAAGGAGAAATAAATATTTAATATGATATTAACAAAGAAGTTTTGAACTTTTTATAAAGTAAAAAGTTAAAAAATAATATTAAAAATATTAAAAGTAAAGTTATATGAGTCGACCTATCTTATACAAGTTGAGTCTAAATTTATATGAGCCTAAATTTTTTGTTTAAATTTTATTCGTTTAATAAATGAACCAATTTTAACTGAACTAATCCAAATTAAGTTTAAACATGTTCATAGGTAGCTTTATTCGCTTGCCAGCCATGTAAGACCCCAAGTATCCACTTACATAAAGAAAGCAATGGATAGCTTGTTAGCTACATTCAAAATCCACTTATTGTAACTCGTAGGCCTCTTGTACGAACCAATTCATTTCCACAAAAATATACAATATCTTTAAAATATCTTCCAATTGTTTTATTTTTTTTTTCTTCAAAAGCCCAATAATTAAAAAGGAATCAAAGAATATTGGATATGAATTCTTACAATTTTTTTTAAAAAGTTGTAGATTCTCAAAATTATATATATTTATGCTGTTTTTCATTGAATGGAGAAATTGAGAACTGACATGTTACTGATGAGAATTGAGTATATTTTTACCAAATTATTACACTTTATTCGTAAAAAAACTTTGAACAAAAATTAATCTTTTGATTATTTTTTTTAAAAAAAAAGTCTCTTTAAGAGCAAAGAAAAAAACATTTTAAATTTTTATTGCTTCTTTAACATATCACTTTTTTAAAAAATATCATTTTTTAAGTTATTTGTATAAAAAATTATATGAATTCCATCATTTGAGAATGTGTAATTTTGAGGAGTGAATCATGATCCAAGAATATCAACCCACGGCACATTAAAATTAAGAGAATTGTTTATATATCCTTATATGGGGCCCATGTGGAGGAGAACACACATGAGGTTATAGATTACTAATTTAAAAAAATAGAAGACAAGAAAGTGACCAGAGAAAAAAAAAAATCATGTTCTCTAAAAATTAATTTTCTTTTCTGAACTCAACTTTGGCCTTTTCAGTTGCGGGTATACCACTTCCAGAGCGCAAAGCAGGAAGTACTCTATATATAAGGGTATGCTTGGATAGTACTTTCAGAAGGTCCATCTAGGAGTTACTCTTAGCATTTTTTTTTAATTTTTTTAATAAATTGGCTCACCTCTTCATTGGAGAGGTGAGCCCAATTGATTAAAAAAAATATATTTTAGAAGGACCTTTGGAATTTGAAGAGGTGATCCAATTTAATTAAAAATATATATATATTCTAGAGGGACCCTTGGGCCTGGAGGGACCTCCTGTAGATGCTTAAACCTTTTTCATATGTATATACCATTCCCAACAAGCAAAGAGAGAGAAGAGAGAGAGAGAGACGTACCACTACGTAGATGAGAGAAGCAATAATAAGGTGCGGTAGCGCCCAGAAAAGAATCAGCCACAAATGCACCCAACAAAGGCAGCAGCTCTGCCGTGCCCGCCCACGCGTTCACGTTCACGGCGCGGTGGCCGTCGACAGTCCCAGTGAACCCGTCAAATACGTTATAAAGTTGCAGCTTATTCCATATACGCACAACCTCTCCGCCACTTCCACACCTAGTAATAAACAAGCCACCCAAAATTAATAATCTTCCTAGTACTTCGTAGTTTCAATACGCTGGGTAAAGAATATGCCCTTACCTATGAGAAAAATGATGTGGACCTCCAGCCCGCCGGAGTTGGCTCTCAGGGCCAAGTTTCCTTTGTAGTCAACAACACCGTTCACGGTGCCTTGCACTAGCGGAGTTTGCACATCCGTGACTCGATGTCGGAAAGGTGAGAGATGGCCATTTCTTTGCATTGTTCAAATTTTTTTTTTTTTGTAAGTGCAGGTGTTCAAACTTAATTTAATGATAAGCTTTTTTGTGTACCCACTTACGAATTAAGAGTACCTTTTGGGTTGATTTTGCTACTATCATAGTACTTCAACTATATATAGGACCCGGGAAAGCGACCTTTTTAGAATACTTTATAAAGCTTTTTATCTCATGACATTTTTTTTTTGTTTTTTGTTTACATTTCTATCTCAAGGACTTGATAAACAAATAATTGTGAAGACTTAGGCAGAATCATTTTAGAGACTACAGGGGCCACGTGGCCCGTTTTAGTTGAAAAAATAAAATGTGTTTTGACTTTCAAATGGCTCCAACATAGAAGTTTGTTCACACCTTCATTAAAATGGTGAAAGAAGATAAAAATAAGTTTTTTACTAATGGCCCACTTTTTTTCTTCTTCTTTTTTTAATTAATAATGTAGATCAAAGAGTAAACAACAATGCCGACTTTTTCTCTTCCGAAACAAAAGGACTTTACTGTTTGATAAAAGTTTTTTCAAAAATTGAATCGGAAATGCTTTCTCTAATTTAGATCTATAAAGATGTATATATATTTTTTTATATGAAAATCATTATATTTTTTTTTTTAATTGTAAAGGCAAAGTTAAAATAAGATATGCATTTTTTTTAAAAAATCTCTCATCCATGTCCTTTGGAATTAAAAAAAAAAATGTGTTTCTCAAATCAAAAAAACACATAACATTTTTATAATATAATTTGAAGAAAAATTGTTTCTTTGTTTTTCCTGTTTTGCCTATTGAGGCTTACTACAAAGAAAAATGATATTTAAAGGCATTTTTTAAACACCGCTAACCCATAAAAAAAGTAGCCAAACTTTTTCTTCGTGTTTTCATTGCTCTACAATACCATATGTCAAGTTCACTAGCTGTCCCCCCAACATTTATTACCCAATTGAAAATAAAGAAAACCAAAATCACCACTCAAAGGAGCCCAAATTTCATAATAGCTATTCATCAAAAGCTAATTGGTAAAGTTTTTGATTGTTGTGTCCAAATTTATTGTTCATGGCAGTATAATAACAGGTTCAACTATTGTGTTTTCTTTAAATGATCTAGATTTAGACACTACCTAATTATAACATAACATATGTTGTTGAGTCATATGCGTGAAAGAAGTATGACAATCCTAAGCAAGCCGAATTTGCTTTGTAACTAGGAAATAGGTCATTTAACTTTTGTGAGCATTTGTGTTTGGAAAGTAGTGTAAAGTCAAGTTCATTACAGGTATTCACAAAACGAGTAATAGAGTGGATTATATGAATTTAGAACTTTGGAGTCTCTCTCATGTTCTATCAAAGAATGGTTGATTACATCTGCATGAGGTCCACAAATTTAATAATAATTGAAAAGTGAGACGATGAGAGAAATACCCGGGGAGGAATGAATCATTTCTGTTGGCTTCAATAAGCAATGATCCACTCTCTAGTAGTGCCTCCCCTGCACTTTCCATGTAGTGCCTCTCTGCTCTACTGGTGAGCTCCTCTCCTCCTCATTCTCTTCTTCTTCATCCTCTCTACTCCTCTGGTGAGGTACAGTATTAATTTATTGTATTGTACGTAGCCTATTATAAATGTAAGATTTTGCAAAATACAAGTATGCAGCAAACGCTACTGTGCTAAGTCCAGCAAGCAGCCAATAAAAGTAATCAAGATGTGCCATGTTCAGATTATCAGCAAACCAACTACTTTCGCCATTACTACCACTGACTTCCTCGATGACAATGACAAGAAAGCTGCTTAAAAGGCTGCCCACACCGAGAATACTGAGGTAGAGGGCGAGCCCCACGCTCCTTAATTCAACTGGGACCTGATCGTAGAACAACTCTTGCAGACCAACCAAGGCGAACATGTCAGCAATTCCAAACAAGATATATTGAGGAAACAACCATAATATACTCATCGGAAGAGTTATGTCTGGCATGTCAACTAGCCCATATTGTTGAGCAGTTTTTAGCCTTTTGATTTCAACCAAAGCAGCAACTACCATGCAAATGATAGACAGAAACATCCCAGTTCCAATTCTCTGCAGCATGGTGATGCCAGAGGGCTTCTTGGTGAAAGCTCTTGCTATGGGAACAAAAATGCGATCATAGATGGGAATAATAAGCATGCAGGCCAGGCCGATGAGGGATTGTAGTGAAGCGGCTGGTATATCGAAGCCAGGGAAGATTGTTCTGTCCATGGTAGCCCCTTGCTTGGTAAAGAAAGTTGAGATTTGTGCAAGCACAATGCCGTATCCCAAGCTCGTTGCCCAAATGGGAACAAGCCTAAGAGCTGCCTTTGCTTCTTCAACCTCATTGACAGTGTAAAGCTTGCCGCCTTCTATTGAACTATCAGCTGGGAGCGTCAGCAAGGCTTTGTTGAGGAACCTGCCACATGATTAGAGGATCAAAGTGGCTATATAATACAATTTTTTACACGACTCGTGAATCCGACAAGAACTCAACACAAAATTAATGGTTAGGATTCAGGGGTCTTACTCGTCTAAATTAAATTGATTGGATTATAGTTAACCTATATATATAATCTTATACCCATGTCTCGATACAATTCGAACCAAACACACGATATTTAATATTGACAATTTTTTATGCAGTCACAAACCCGACACGAACTCAACATAAAATTAGCGGGTTAAGGTTAAGGGGTCTGATTTATTTAATTAAATGAGTCGAGTTATAATTAATATATATAGTCTTAATTATACTCGTGCCTCGATATAACCTAAATTTGACAAGCAAACACGAATTGACACCCCTAATTTTAATGTGATGGGGACATAATAATTTTTTTTGAAGGTTTTAAAAGACGTGTGATGTGCATTTAAGACTGTTAAAGTATTAATTCAATAATTAAATTCATCATTTTCTATTTACTTAAATTTAAGATAAGTGGTAATTTAGCATGGTATCAAAGCAAAATTTGAACGTAACTCCATCAATTTATCCCTATTTTAATTAAATGTTTTATGCCTAACAATATGTGTGTGTAATGAAATCTTTTCTCTTACTTGAATTGTTGAGAGCTACGGTGCGGCAGGTTCAAGAAAACGTCCTCTTCAATAGCAATTGTTGAAGCTGGGGTAGTCCGCCAATTCCTAAGTGCAGCAACAAACACCCCACCAATTCTCAGAAATGGACTTTCCTCCTCCCCTATGAGACTATACCGGTAAGTCCTAGTTCCAAGCAGGAAGACAACGAGTGCAACGACCATCACAATGCAAGGGATTCCGAATCCAAGACCCCAACCAAGGTTGTCTTGTATATAACTCATTACAATAATTGTCACTGCCCCACCCGTACACATACCAAAAAACCACCAGTTAAAGAAAGAGCTCTTGGCTCTGCATTCCTCTGGATCTTCTCCGTCGAACTGATCGGCTCCAAAAGCCTGAACGCAGGGCTTGTGCCCTCCTTGCCCAATGGCTACTACGTATAGAGAGAAGAAGAATAAAATCACTACAATCTCTTCTGAAGAGGACGACATTATTTTGGTGTCGTCTACGTCACCAGAAGTAGTACTACTCAGAGAAGGGAGCATAGCCGACAGAGTCAACAAGCCTAGTCCCTGTGAAAAGATTATTTTTTTTCCAAAAGAAAAAGGGGCCATTCTTAAACATTAATCCAAATGAACATTTACCGGGAAATACTTACAAGTAGGAAGTTTAATTATAGACACCTCATTTTGAATCTTCTAAGTGTCTGGTTGGATTTGTAATTTCAAAGTATAGAATTTGAAAACACAGTTAATCGTTTAGTAAGATTGTGATTTGGCCTTTAAAATAATATATTTTTAAAAGTGCACTCGGCCCATTTGCTTGTAATTTGAAAACATAAAGAAGTCTGTGTTTTTAAATCGCAATTTTTTATAAATACACTCTCAAACGATACGCACTTTGCAATTTTGTTTAAAATCACACTTTTGACTTGTAAAATTGCATGGCCAAATGCATTCTAATAGCCTTAAGCCTTTAGTTGTTATTAATAATATGACTTTATGGACTCCTGAGAGATTGCCAATAGGGTAACAACTCAAATCAATTTTATTTGGAAGGTGGACATCCAAATCTTTTAAGCAAGTACAAATGATATGATTTAGGCTTGATTCAGAATTATTTATACATGTTTGGTATGCGAAATAGTTACTTTAAGAAATAGCTTTTATTAATAATAAATAAGTAAAATGCATTAGCTTTAAAATAGTCATTCCGATGACCATAAATGAATGAATATTCCTTTAATTGAGGGAATAATCATTCTCCTTGAATTAAGAGGAATGACTATTCTCTCAATTGAATGAATAATCATTTTATCATGGGCATGAGAATGATTATTATAATGTTAATTCACTACATTTTTTTTTTATTTTTAATAAGAGTTATTTTAAAAAATAGTCATTTCACGTATCAAACATAACCGAGTATTCATACCTTCATAACCGAGTATTCATACCTTCGTACAATTCTTTAATTTCCAAAGTATTGATTTCAAATTACATGGTTGAAATTTTATAGCATTTATTAGTATTTATCACTTTTATCAACCTATTTTCACCGGCCCAACATTAATTTACCACCCCAGTATTTTTTTTTTTTTACCATTTATCATATTGTAAAAGTGAAAAATACTAATCTCATAAAATTTTAATTTTAAAATCTTAAAATAATAGTTAGCAGTTAAGAAGATATTGCTGAACTCATTCTTGCTAATAACAAATCTCTAAATAAAAGAAAGTCCCATCACTTCTGAACATTCGCCTTCCCCTAAAAAGAGAAAAAAGAATTAAATTAAGTTTTTAGCAAACCTTTTTAGAGGAGAAAGGAGAAATAAATATTTAATATGATATACAACAAAGAAGTTTTGAATTTTTTATAAGTAAAAAGTTAAAAAATAATATTATAAAAATATTAAAAGTAAAGTTATATGAGTCGAGCCTATCTTATACAAGTTGAGTCTAAATTTATATGAGCCTAAATTTTTTGTTTAAATTTTCTTCATTTAATAAATGAACCAATTTTAGCTGAACTAATCCAAATTAAGTTTAAACATGTTCATAGGTAGCTTTATTCGCTTGCAGCCATGTAAGACCCAAGTAGCCACTTACATAAAGAAAGCAATGGATAGCTTGTTAGCTACATTCAAATCCACTTATTGTAACCTCGTAGGCCTCTTGTACGGACCAATTCATTCCACAAAATATCAATATCTTAAAATATCTTCCAATTGTTTTTATTTTTATTTTTTTCTTAAAAGCCCAATTAATTAAAGAAGGAATCAAAGAATATTNAGAGGAGAAAGGAGAAATAAATATTTAATATGATATACAACAAAGAAGTTTTGAATTTTTTATAAGTAAAAAGTTAAAAAATAATATTATAAAAATATTAAAAGTAAAGTTATATGAGTCGAGTCTATCTTATACAAGTTGAGTCTAAATTTATATGAGCCTAAATTTTTTGTTCAAATTTTATTCGTTTAATAAATGAACCAATTTTAACTGAACTAATCCAAACTAAGTTTAAACATGTTCATAGGTAGCTTTATTCGCTTGCAGCCATGTAAGACCCAAGTATCCACTTACATAAAGAAAGCAATGGATAGCTTGTTAGCTACATTCAAATCGATCTCCATCCAATTGCGTCCATCTAAGGGTTCGTTTGGGCATAAGATTTTAAAAAGTGAGATTTTAAAATGTACGATTTGAAAACGTGATTTTTAAAAACACAGTTAAGTGTTTGGCAAAATCGCAGTTTGGCATTTAAAATTGTAGTTTAACCTTTAAAATTCTGCATTTTCAAAAAAGTACTCCCTTATCTGCGATTTGAAAATACAGAAAATTGAAAACGTAATTTTTAAAAATGCAGTTAACTATTTGTCAAAATTGCAGTTTGACCTTTAAAATCGTAATTTAACCTTTAAAATTATACGTTTTCAAAAAAATACTATCTTATCTGTGATTTGAAAACGCAAAAAATTTACATTTTTAAATTGCAATTTTTTAAAAAAGCCAATTTCCAAACGATTTATTCTTAATGATTTGGTTTAAAATTATATTTTTTATCTACGAAATCGTAATTTCAAATGCACCTTATAACCAATAAACAAATCCACTTATTGTAACCTCGTAGGCCTCTTGTACGGACCAATTCATTCCACAAAATATCAATATCTTAAAATATCTTCCAATTGTTTTTATTTTTATTTTTTTCTTAAAAGCCCAATTAATTAAAGAAGGAATCAAAGAATATCNGGATATGAATTCTTACAATTTTTTTTTAAAAAAGTTGTAGATTCTCAAATTATATATATTTATGCTGTTTTTTCATTGAATGAGAATTGAGAACTGACATGTTACTGATGAGAATTGAGTATATTTTTACAAAATTATTACACTTTATGTCGTAAAAAAACTTTGAACAAAAAATAATATTTTGATTTATTTTTTTTTTAAAAAAGTCTCTTTAAGAGCAAAGAAAAAACATTTTAAATTTTTATTGCTTCGTTAACATATCATTTTTTTAATAAATATCATTTTTTTAAGTTATTTGATATAAAAAATTATATGAATTCACATAATTTGAGAATAATTTGAGAATGTGTAATTTTAAGAGGAACATGATCCAAGAATATCACCCACGGCACCATTAAAATTAAGAGAATTGTTACATATCCTTATATGTGGGTCCCATGTGGAGGAGAACACACATGAGATTATAGATTACTAATTTAAAAAAATAGAAGGACAAGAAAGTGACCTAGAGAAAAAAAAAAAAATCATTTCTCTAAAATTAATTTTCCTTTTCTGAACTCAACTTTGGCCTTTTCAGTTGCGGGTATACCACTTCCAGAGCGCAAAGCAAGAAGTACTATATATATAAGGGTATGCTTGGTATACTTTCAGAGAGGTCCATCTAGGAGTTCTCTTAGCATTTTTTTTAAAAATTTTTTTTAATTAAATTGGGCTCACCTCTTCATTGGAGAGGTGAGCCCAATTTGATTAAAAAAAATATATATTTTAGAAGGACCTTTGGAATTTGAAGAGGTGAGTCCAATTTAATTAAAAAATATATATATATTCTAGAGGGACCCTTGGAGCCTGGAGGGACCTCCTGTAGATGCTTAAACCTTTTTCATATGTATATACCATTCCCAACAAGCAAGAGAGAGAGAGAGAGAGAGAGAGAGACGTACCACTACGTAGATGAGAGAAGCAATAATAATGGTGCGGTAGCGGCCCAGAAAAGAATCAGCCACAAATGCACCCAACAAAGGCAGCAGCTCTGCCGTGCCCGCCCACGCGTTCACGTTCACGGCCGCGGTGGCCGTCGACAGTCCCAGTGAACCCGTCAAATACGTTATAAGGTTGCAGCTTATTCCATAATACGCAAACCTCTCCGCCACTTCCACACCTAGTAATTAAACAAGCCACCCAAAATTAATAAGTTCTTCCTAGCTACTTCGTAGTTCATACGCTGGGTAAAGAATATCCTTACCTATGAGAAAAGATGTGGACCTCCAGCCGCCGGAGTTGGCTCTCAGGGCCAAGTTTCCTTTGTAGTCAACAACACCGTTCACGGTGCCTTGCACTAGCGGAGTTTGCACATCCGTAGACTCGATGTCGGAAAGGTGAGAGATGGCCATTTCTTTGCAGTTGTTCAAATTTTTTTTTTTTTGTAAGTGCAGGTGTTCAAACTTAATTTAATGATAACCTTTCTTGTGTACCCCACTTACGAATTAAGAGTACCTTTTGGGTTGATTTTGCTACTATCATAGTACTTCAACTATATATAGACCCCGGGAAAGCGACCTTTTTAGAATACTTTATAAAGCTTTTTATCTCATGACATTTTTTTTTTTGTTTTTTTTTTTACATTTTCTATCTCAAGACTTGATAAACAAATAATGTGAGACTTAGGCAGATCTATTTAGAGACTACAGGGGCCACGTGGCCCGTTTAAGTTGAAAAAAAATAAAATGTGTTTTGACTTTTCAAATGGCTCCAACATAGAAGTTTGTTTCACACCTTCATTAAAATGGTGAAAGAAAGAGTAAAAATAAGTTTTTAACTAATGGCCCACTTTTTTTCTTCTTCTTTTTTTAATTAATAATGTAGATCAAAGAGTAAACAACAAGTGTCCGACTTTTTCTCTTCCGAAACAAAAGGACTTTACTGTTTTGATAAAGATTTTTTCCAAAAATTGAATCGGAAATGCTTTCTCTAATTTAGTCTATAAAGATGTCATATATATTTTTTTATATGAAAATCATATATTTTTTTTTTTAATTGTAAAGACAAAGTTAAAATAAGATATGCATTTTTTTTAAAAAAATCTTCTATCATTGTCCTTGGAATTAAAAAAAAATGTGTTTCTCAAATCAAAAAAACACATAACATTTTTATAAATTAATTTGAAGAAAAATTGTTCTCTTTGTTTTTCCCTGTTTTGCCTATGAGGCTTACTACAAAGAAAAATGATATTTAAAGGCATTTTTTAAACACCGCTAACCATAAAAAAAGTAGCCAAAACTTTTTCTTCGTGTTTTCATTGCTTCTACAATACCTATGTCAAGAATTTTTTTTTTTTTTTGGACCCAAAGTGAAATGCCAAAATATTTTTTAAAATTCTAAAAGATCGCAAGCGGCAATTTTTTTTTTTTTTGATGATTTTATTTCTCTAAAATACCGAATGATGCAATTTTAGACACTTTTCGTATTTCTGTTTTTTAAAAAAAATTTGTATAAGATATATCAATTTTGACACATATTTATGAACTTTTATAGGTAAACTTTTGTTAAACAACGTATTATGTGATAAATTACTTTATTTCTATTATAAATTGTGTTTATCATATTTTTAATTTGACCTCCACAATAATAATTTTTTTGGCTCCACCACTATAATTACCACACATGATTTTTTTTTTATTTTTTGTTTACTTTAAGTGTGCTAATCATCTTTTATTATAAAACTGAGGCGTTACAATATATATATCTTCTCCTTAAATCTCTGTAGTCCTCTCAAAGAAAGGAAAAAGGATCATCTTCTCTCCATTTCAAATAAAATGGAGAGTATTCAATTAGTATAAACTTAAAGATAAAATTATCATTTGAAATGAAAAGTATTGAATTTTAGATAATTATATCCTTAAATTTACACTAACGAAATTTTCTCTATTTCATTTCAAATGAAGAGAATCCTTTTTCTCAAAGAAAGTGCTAGTTAATTAAACTGCAAATTAAACTCTTTAAAATTATTTATAAAACCTCATGTCTCATTTACTAAGAAACCAGCGTGATATTGTATTGTTACACCAACCGTTCAATTTGGTCCGTTTGTGTTGGTTGCGATTTTTTATTTTTTATTTTATTTTATTTTTAAGGTTAAATGCATTTTCAATACACGAGTTCGAACCTTCTTTTGTTATTTTTTTCGTGTTGGTTGTTGTATCACATCATGTGTTATCAAGATCATATCAGGCCATTTTCAATGCCATTGCGTATTGTTTGCGGTAATTTCCTCCACACCTAGCCATTTGACTTTATAGTAATTGTGAGAGGCTATAGTATATATATAATATATATATATATATATATTTATTTTATTTTTGAGATTTTAAAAACTTAAATTAAAACCTTTTGTCAAACGTAACCTAACTACATAAGTTAAGAGGAAATTACATGGGTTAGAGTTTCCTCAAATTTTTTGTCAAAATGAATTAACGAGCACGCAAAGTTGTTCTTCGCTATGGTATAGCTGACTAACTGTCCCCCCAACATTTTATTACCCAATTGAAAATAAGAAAACCAAATCACCACTCAAAGGAGCCCAAATTTCATAATAGCTATTCATCAAAAGCTAAATGGTAAAGTTTTTGATTGTTGTGTCCAAATTAAATTTTACATTTCTCATGAGCTTTTCTAAGGATACAATGATAGAACTTGTCTCAATATGGTCATTGTTGTCACGTCTGAAAAGAACCAACGATAGAACTTGTCTCAATTAAGGTTGGATTAATATTTTTTAGGAAAAAATAAATGTTATTTTATTATTATAAAAAAGCTTAAGTTGTTATGTTATTATATTTTGAGGCTCATGATTCATGAAAACAGTAGAACTTTGTTTTTCTGTTCTCAAGTGAGACATTAACAGACATGAGATACTCCTCTAAAGACAATAATGGTTTTCACATTTATGTAACATCATAATCTACTTATTTTCTTTTAAAAAAAAAACCTCCAAAACACCTAACGAACATACCGTTTATGATACTCCAGAAAGTTATTCAAACATTGAAAAGCTAAATTACCCACATTGAATGGATGGATTATAAAAGACATCATGAGTATCAAGTCCGACATTAGTTACTTACTAAGTAAGACTGAGATTTTAAAGAGTTTTAATTGTAATTTGATCCAAACAGGATTAAAAGAATTTTCTTCAATTCAGTTTATTAAACTGACACATGTTCATGCATTTTTAATTCTTATATTCATTTTATACATCAATTTAATAAATTAAATTGAAAAAACTCTTCCAACTTAATTTTTTTAAAAAAAACCTTTGGCTAATATAACATCAAGCGGTGTCTTTAGTGGCAATAACCTTTTGGTGGATATAAAAGGCTACTCCCTTCGTATGTCACTTTTGCCAAGTGATATTTCCAATTGACCAACAAGGATTTTGACTCAATCCAAATGGAATATCCCTCCACAAAAGCTAAAAGGAAATTATACTTTCTCATAAACCAAGTTATCATCAACTCATTTGTTACTTTTGTTTAAGATTAGCACAACTAATTAACCTGGGCTCAGATATCCCATCTTTTTCTTCTTCTTCTTATTCTTGTTTTTATTCTTTATTTTTAATCAAACAAGGAAGGGTTACATGGAATATAAAAGGCACTAACCTCGAAAGGTCTTTCAACCCTTCTCGAATCTCTGCTTGAAAGCTGCAACAACAATCGGTAGGAAGTTTTTTTTTTAAAAAAAGCATTGCCAAAACTGAACTAGATCCATCAAAGAGGACAAGTGAATCTCCGGTTACAAAAATCTCTACAAAAAAAAAAAAACACAACAACAACAATAACAAAAGAATATAAAGACAAAAACCCACGTAACAAAACAACAGAAAATAAAAACAACCAACAAAACTCCAAAATACAACAGCAACGGTGGTAGAAGGTGGCGACCGAGAACGCTGGATGAGGTATCCCATAACAGTGGATGTATAATAAACAATAGAAGGTATTGTTTTCATACTAATCAAATGATAGTCTTGTAATGTGGTGATTTCTTTTTTCCTTATTAAAAAAAAAAAAAGAAGTTTGAGGTTTGATAAATCATTGATACCTTGGATTAATTAAGGATTCTTCCATCATTTATTACATAATAACATAAAAATGATGATTATTAGTTGATCAAAAAAAGTATTGTGATCCCCATTTACGTCATTAGTCTTGAAATAAAGATGGCCATCTGGTATCAAAGTTTTTGAAAGTCATTGATTAGTGCTTGAACCCCTTTGAAATGGTCAAAGCAATCTTTTCCTCTTCTTTTTAACATTGTAGATAGATTTAGATATCGTGATTGAACCTTGCATAATTGATTATTGATTAGCCGTCTTTTTCAGTTGGTGAAATTTCTGAAATTGAGGACAAAGTAGTTTAAAAGAAAAATAGATCCGCCCAAGTGCTTTAAAGAAGAACAAGAAAAGAAAAATAATAACTTAAAGCTTATGTTGTTATACTCTTAGGGGCGTTTGATACACATAATACCTATTCTATTGAAAAAAAATTCAATAATAGTAGTTATTACTAATAATAAAAAAATTAAAATTAAAATAATTATTCTTATTCACTAATTTGATTACAGCACTAAACTTTATGCTCAACATGAGCGCATGGCGACCACTGAACCTCGAGAAGGACCGACATGTTGTAAAGAATATCTCATTCGCGATCTCCTAGACATCACCGCAGCCGATGCCTACGACCTTGCCGAGGGGCGACCCGAGGTCAATTTCGACAGCCTCATGGTGGTCTGGCTAAGGAAGCCACGTGGGGCTCGGATATGTTACTCTTGTGACCAAATCCTTATTTGCAATTGAACTCCGAAGCCCCACCATCTCACCTCACCTAGCTTCCACACTATTAATTAGGGACTGGACTCTAGAGACATTATCAAACACCCGTCAGTCATGACAGAGATTCAAGATCTACTCAATATATAAAGAGAGAAACCCCACTATCTCATCCAGCTTCCACACTTTACCAACAAAAAAAAAAAACTAAATTCAAACTAATAAAAGAAAGAAAAGTACAAGAAAATCTCCCTCAAAATTAAGAGTACTGTTTATTAATGTGTTTTTGGGTTACTTTTTTCTTTTTGGTTTAAAGAAAATAATGTAATATCGTACAAATTTGAAAACTGTTTTTATTAATATTTTTTATTTTACAAAAAAGAATTTAAACAATCGAAGTGAAGAATTTCCCAATAAACAAAACAAATCTATCAAAAACTAAATAATACTAGTGACAAAATTCAAAAAGTCATTTACACAAACAAAGACAAGACAGAATCAAACACATCTATCTGCAAAATCAACCTAACAAAGGTGTGCTACTCCCATTGGTTGTGGCATGAAATTCAACATTTCCATCATCAGAATCATCACCGCAATCGTATAGCAGATCCAACGAGAAGCATCTGATCCTCCAAGTACCGCTGCAACAACCCCACTCCCTCCTCTTGTTCTTCGATGCCCTGATCACAGCCCTCCTCGCACCGAATCAGCGGTTCTTCCTTCCATCTCCAACGGTGGAGGCAAAGCTCAGCGGCACAGAGAAGCGGAAGGCGGCGCAGAGGAACGACAATAGGAGCGGCAAGCAGAGAACGAGCAAGCAATAGTGGATCCGGCGCGAGCTGAGCCAGGACGCGGCGGCTGCTAGCATGATCGGCGTGGTGTTGTCGGTGGGAGTGATCGTGGCTGTCGGGTCATTGCGATGCGGAGAGCTGGGAATTGGAGGGGGCCGAAGGGTGTTGGTGACGATGTCGTTTTGCGTCAAAACGGCGGGGTTCCCACATGAGTGGATCGCTTTACCGTTTCTCATAGTCGTTTTGACGACATGTGGGTCCTTCACACTGCTTGTATATTTCATATGTTCCATAAAAAAAGATTGGTTCACTACATATGAGTTAATCAATGATGATTCAGTCTTAATGAGAAACGATATTGCCTAGAAGATTATTGGTATCAGTACAATCAGAATAAGAATGCATGATGGAATTGATAAGACTTAGACAAATGTTCAACA
This sequence comes from Betula pendula, assembly GCA_900184695.1. NCBI lineage: Eukaryota > Viridiplantae > Streptophyta > Magnoliopsida > Fagales > Betulaceae > Betula > Betula pendula. The sequence goes on along the minus strand of FXXK01000953.1, from coordinate 82,762 downwards.
TATATTGTATTTGAAAATTTTTTTTATTTCTTTTGACACTTTGAACTCCCTTGGATATAAGTATTCTAGTGGAGGTGGAGTTATTTGGGTTAGTAAAAACTAATTAATTTTGATAAAATGTAACAAGATTGATAGTCTTTACTTTCTTGGTAGTATAATAACAAGTTCAACTATTGTGTCTTTTTTAGATAATCTAGATTTAGACACTACCTGATTATAACATATGTGGGTGGGTCATATGAGTGAGAGAAGTATGACAATCCTAAAGCAAATCCGAATTTGCTTTGTAACTAGGAAATAGGTCACTTTAACTTCTGTGAGCATTGTCTTTTGGAAGTAGTGTAGAGTCAAGTTCATTACAGGTATTCACAGAATGAGTAGTAGAATGGATTATATGATTTCAGACCTTTGGAGTCTTTCTCATGTTCGATCAAACAATGGTTAATTACATCTGCAGGAGGCCCACATATGCAATAATAATTGAAAAGTGAGACGATGAGAGAATTTAAGGGGGAGGAATGAATCATTTCTGTTGGCTTCAGTAAGCAATGATCCACTCTCTAGTAGTGCCTCCCCTGCACTTTCCATGTAGTGCCTCTCTGCTCCTCCGGTGAGCTCCTCTCCTCCTCATTCTCTTCTTCTTCTTCATCTCTACTCTTCTGGTGAGGTACTGTATTAATTAATTATATTGTACGTAGCCTATTATAAATGTAAGATTTTGCAAAATACAAGTATGCAGCAAACGCTACTGCGCTGAGTCCAGCAAGCAGCCAATAAAAGTAATCAAGATGTGCCCTGTTCAGATTATCAGCGAACCAATTACTTCCGCCATCACTGCCACTGACTTCGTCTATGACAGTGATAAGAAAGCTGCTTAAAAGGTTGCCCACGCCGAGAATACTGAGGTAGAGGGCGAGCCCCATGCTTCTTATATCAACCGGGACCTGATCGTAGAACAACTCTTGCAGACCAACCAAGGTTAACATGTCAGAAATTCCAGACAAGATATATTGAGGAAACAACCATAATATACTCATCGGAAGAGTAATGTCTGGCATGTCAACCAGCCCATATTGTTGAGCAGTTTTCAGCCTTTTGATTTCAACCAGGGCAGCAACTACCATGCAAATGACAGACACAAACATCCCAGTTCCAATTCTCTGCAGCATGGTGATGCCAGAGGGCTTCTTGGTGAAAGCTCTTGCTATAGGAACAAAAATGCGATCATAGATGGGAATAATAAGCATGCAGGCCAGGGCGATGAGGACTTGTAGTGAAGCGGCTGGTATATCGAAGCCAGGGAAGATTGTTCTGTCCATGGTAGCCCCTTGCTTGGTAAAGAAAGTTGAGGATTGTGCAAGCACAATGGCGTATCCCAAGCTCGTCACCCAAATGGGAACAAGCCTAAGAGCTGCCTTTGCTTCTTCAACCTCATTGACAGTGTAAATCTTGCCGCCTTCTATTGAACTATCAGCTGGGAACGTCAGCAAGGCTTTGTTGAGGAACCTGCCACATGATTAGAGGATCAAAATAGCTATATAATACAACTTTTTATACTGATTGTGAATTCAACAAAAACTCAACATAAAATTAGTAGTTAGGATTGAGGGGTCTAACCTATTTAATTAAATTTGTCGGATTATATATATCGCGATACAATTTGAACTCGACACACGATATTTAATGTTGGCAATTTTTTATATAATCACAAACCCGACACGAACTCAACATAAAATTAGCGGGTTAAGGTTGAGAGTCTGATTCATTCAATTACATGAGTCGAGTTATAATTGACCTATATAGTCTTAATTATACTTGTACGTGTGATGTGTATTTAAGACCGTTAAAGTATTAATTCAATAATTAAATTCATCATTTCCTATTTATTTAAATTTGAGATAAGTAATACTTTAACATGGTATCAAAGTAAAGTTTGAACCCTGACTCCATTAATTTATCTCCATTTTAATTAAATGTTTTATGGGTTAGGCCTCACCTAAGTAATAATTTAATAAATGCACGTATGGAATCATGGTTTGTTGAAATTTTTACAATGCATCAGTATATAATATATACTATATATATATATATATATATAATATATATAATACTTTTTCCTTACCGAATTGTTGAGAGCTACGGTGCGGCAGGTTCGGAGAAACTTCCTCTTCAATAGCTATTGTTGAAGTTGGGGTAGTCCGCCAATTCCTAAGTGCTGCAACAAACACCCCACCAATTCTCAAAAATGGACTTTCCTCCTCCCCTATGGGACTATACCGGTAAGTCCTGGTTCCAAGCAGGAAGACAACGAGTGCAACGACCATCACAATGCAAGGGATTCCGAATCCAAGACCCCAACCAAGGTTGTCTTGTATATAACTCATGACAATAACTGTCACTGCCCCACCCGAACATACACCAAAAAACCACCAGTTAAAGAAGGAGCTCTTGGCTCTGCATTCCTCTGGATCTTCTCCGTCGAATTGATCGGCTCCAAAAGCCTGAACGCAGGGCTTGTGCCCTCCTTGCCCAATGGCTACTACATATAGGGAGAAGAAGACTAAAATCACTACAATCTCATCTGAAGAGGACGACATAATTTTGGTGCCGTCTACGTCACCAGAAGTAGTACTACTCAGAGTAGGAAGCATAGCCGACAGAGTCAACAAGCCTAGTCCCTGTGAAAAGATTTTTTTTTTCCAAAAAAACAAAAAAAAGGGCCATTCTTAAACAAATGAACATTGACCGGGAAATACTTACAAGTAGGAAGTTTAATTATAGACACCTCATTTTCAATATTCCAAGTGTTTGATTGGATTTGTGATTTCAAAGTTGAGATTTGAAAACACAATTAATTATTTAGTAAAATTATAATTTAGTCTTTAAAATTATGTATTTTTAAAAGTGCATTCTGCTCATTTGCTTGTAATTTGAAAATGTAAAGAAGTCCATGTTTTTAAATCGTAATTTTTTAAAAATACACTCTCAAACAATATATATTTTGCAATTTTGTTTAGAATCACACTTTTAGCTTGTGAAATTGGAGGGCCAAACAGACTTTAATAGCCTTAAGCCTTTAGTTTTTATTAATAATATGACTATATGAACTTATGAGAGATTGCCAATCGGGTAACAACTCAAACCAATTTTATTTGGAAGGTGGACATCCAAATATTTTAAACAAGTACCAATTATATGATTTAGGCTTGATTCAAGATTATCTGTAATTCTTAGGGTATTTGTACCTTTGTACAATTCTTTAATTTCCAAAGTATTGATTTCAAATTAAATGGTTGAAATTTTATAGCATTTATTAGTATTTATCACTTTTATCAACCTATTTTCACCGGCCCAACATTTACCACCCCAGTATTTTTTTTTTTTTTTTACCTTTTATCATATTGTAAAAATGATAAATACTAATCTCAGAAAATTTTAATTTTTAAAATCTTAAAATAATAGTTAGAAGTTAAGAAGATGTTGCTGAACTCATTCTTGCTAATAACAAATCTCTAAACAAAAGAAAGTCCCATCACTTCTGAACATTCGCCTTCCCCTAAAAAGAGAAAAAAGAATTAAATTAAGTTTTTAGCAAACCTTTTTAGAGGGAAAAGGATAAATAAATAGTTAATATGATGTAAAGTGAAAGAAGTTTTGAATTTTTTATAAGTAAAAAGTTAAAAATAATATTATAAAAATACTAAAAATAAAGTTATATGAGTCGAGCATATTTTATATAAGTTGAGTTTAAATTTATACGAACCTAAATTTTTTCTTCAAGTCTTATTCGTTTAATAAATGAACCGATTTTGAGTTGATCTAATCCAAACCAAGTTTAAACATGTTCATAGGTAGTTTACTCGCTTGTAGCCATGTAAGACCCGTGTACCCATTTACATAAAGAAAGCAATGGATAGCTTGTTAGCTTCATTCAAATCGATCTCCATCCAATTGTGTCCATCTAAGGGTTCGTTTGGGTATGTGATTTCAAAAAGTACGATTTAAATATAGCGATTTTAAAATGTGCGATTTGAAAACGTAATTTTTAAAAAAGAAATTAAGCGTTTGGCAAAATCGTGGTTTGACATTTAAAATCATAGTTTAACCTTTAAAATTTCGCATTTTCAAAAAAGTACCCCATTACTTGCGATTTGAAAATGCAAAAAATTGAAAACGTGATTTTTAAAATTGCAGTTAAGCGTTTAGCAAAATCGCGGTTTGATATTTAAAATCGTAGTTTAACATTTAAAATTATGTGTTTTCAAAAAAACACAATTTTACCTGCGATTTGAAAACGCAAAAAATCTACATTTTCAAATCGCAATTGTTTAAAAAACGCAATATCCAAATAATCTATTTTTAATAATTTGGTTTAAAATCATAAAATCACAATTACAACCAATAAACAAATCCACTAATCGTAACGTCGTAGGCCTCTTGTACGGACCAATTCATTCCACAAATCTCAACATCTTAAAATATCTTCCAATATTTACAAAAAAAAATATATATATATATCTTCCAATTGTTTTTTTTTTTTTGGCTTAAAAGCCCAATTAATTAAAGAAGGAATCAAAGAATATCGGATATGAATTCTTATAATTTTAAAAAAATTGTAAATTCTCAAATTATATATATTCATGTTGTTTTTTCATTGAATGAGAATTGAGATTTGACATATTGTTAATGAGAATTGAGCATATTTTCTTCAAATTATTGTGCTTTATGTCGTAAAAAAACTTTGAATCAAAACTATCTTTTGATTTATTTATTTATTTTTTTAAAAAAAGTGTCTCTTCAAAAGCGAAGAAAAAACATTTTAAATTTTTTATTGCTTTGTTAACATATCACTTTTTTAATAGATATCATTTTTTTTAAGCTATTTGATATCAGAAACGGTATAAATTCACATAATTTGAGAACTTATAATTTTAAGAAGACATCCTGATCCAAGAATATCACCCCACGAAACCATTAAAATTAAGAGAATTGTTATACATCCTTATATGTGGGTCCCATGTGGAGAAGAACACATATGAGAATTGAGATTATAGATCACTAATTTTAAAAATTAGAAGGACAAGAAAATGACCTAGAAAAAAAAAATCATTTCTCTAAAATTAATTTTGGGAAAACTTCACTTACCCCCTTGAACTGTCACGTCTTTTGCAATCCTCCACCTAAATTTCAAAACCTCTCAATTTAGTGTATTTAAGTTTTAATTTTTTGCAACATTCCCCCTCCGTTAAATTTTTTCGTTAAATCATAACTGAAGGGTGTTAAATTACCTAACTACCCTTAATATTTTTCAATTTTCAATTTTTTTTTTTTTTTTAAAAAAAGTGACCCACGCTAAGTCACATCGTGACCCAGCGTGGGCCAGCCGTGACCCACGGCTGGATCACGGCGTGACCCACGATTGGGTCATGGCGTGACCCAACGCTGGGTCACAACCTTGACTCAAACAAAATTTTTTTAAAATAATTTTTTATTCTAAAATAAGGGTAAATTTGTAATTTTNATACTTTTTATTTAGGAAATCACAATTACAACCAATAAACAAATCCACTAATCGTAACGTCGTAGGCCTCTTGGACAGACCAATTCATTCCACAAATCTCAACATCTTAAAATATCTTCCAATTGTTTTTTTTTCTTTTTTCTTTTTTTGGCTTAAAAGCCCAATTAATTAAAGAAGGAATCAAAGAATATCGGATATGAATTCTTATAATTTTTAAAAATTTTATAAATTCTCAAATTATATATATTCATGTTGTTTTTTCATCGAATGAGAATTGAGATTTGACATATTGTTAATGAGAATTGAGTATATTTTCATCAAATTATTGTGCTTTATGTCGTAAAAAAGCTTTGAATCAAAACTATCTTTTGATTTATTTATTTTTTTTTTTAAAAAAAGTGTCTCTTCAAAAGCGAAAAAAAAAAACATTTTAAATTTTTTATTGCTTTGTTAACATGTGATCACTTTTTTAATAGATATCATTTTTTTTAAGCTATTTGATACCAGAAACGGCATGAATTCACATAATTTGAGAACGTATAATTTTAAGAAGACATCCTGATCCAAGAATATCAACCCACAAAACCATTAAAATTAAGAGAATTGTTATACATCCTTATATGTGGGTCCCATGTGGAGAAGAACACATATGAGAATTGAGATTATAGATCACTAATTTTAAAAATTAGAAGGACAAGAAAATGACCTAGAAAAAAAAATCATTTCTCTAAAATTAATTTTGGGAAAACTTCACTTACCCCCCTTGAACTGTCACGTCTTTTGTAATCCTCCACCTAAATTTCAAAACCTCTCAATTTAGTGTATTTAAGTTTTAATTTTTTGCAATGTTCCTCCTCCGTTAAAATTTTTTGTTAAATTATAATTGAAGGGTGTTAAATTACCTAACTACCCTTAATATTTTTCAATTTTCAATTTTTTTTTTTTTTTAAAAAAAAGTGACCCATGCTAAGTCACGTCGAGACCCAGCGTGGGCCAGCCGTGACCCACGGTTGGGTCACGGCGTGACCCACGGTTGGGTCACGGCATGACCCACCGCTGGGTCACGGCGTGACCCACGATTGGATCACGGCGTGACCCAACGCTGGGTCACGGGTGACCCCCGTGACCCAGTGGGTCACAAGCTTGGCTCAAACAAATTTTTTTTAAAATAATTTTTTATTCTAAAATAAGGATAACTTTGTAATTTTTTAGAAAAGTTCGGGGCATAAAAGTCATTTCACTCCTTTGACCGTTTAACTTAACAAAATTGACTAACATAGGGGAGACATTGCAAAAAATTAAAACTTAAATATACTAAATTGAGAAATTTTAAAGTTTAGAGAGAGAAATACAAAAGGCATGATAATTCAGGAGTAAGTGAAGTTTTCCAATTAATTTTCCTTTTCTGATCTCAAGTTCTCAACTTTGGCCTTTTCAGTTGCAGGTATACCACTTCCAGAGCGCAAAGCAGAACTACTATATATATACCATTCCCAACAAGCAAGATAGAGAGAGAGAGAGAGAGAGAGAGAGAGACGTGCCAGGATGTAGATGAGAGAGGCAATAATAATGGTGCGGTAGCGGCCCAGAAAAGAATCAGCCAAAAATGCACCCAACAAAGGCAGCAGCTGCGCCGTGCCCACCCACGCGTTCACGTTCTCGGCCGCGGTGGCCGTCGACAGTCCCAGTGAACCCGTCATATACGTTATAAGGTTGCAGCTTAGCCCATAATACACAAAACTCTCCGCCACTTCCACACCTAGTAATTAAACAAGCCACCCAAAATTTAAAATGCAAATTAATAAGTTCATCCTAGTAGTTCATCATACGTACGCTGGGTAAAGAATATCCTTACCTATGAGGAAAGATGCGGACCTCCAGCCACCGGAGTTGGCTCTCAGGGCCAACTTTCCTTTGTAGTCAACAATACCGTTCACAGTGCCTTGCACTAGCGGAGTTTGCGCATCCAGAGACTCGGTGTCGGAAAGGTGAGAGATGGCCATTTCTTTGCAGTTGTTCAAACTTAATTTAATGATAAGCTTTTTTGTGTATCACACTTATGAATTAAGGTGAGAGATGGCCATTTCTGTGAATGCCTCTGGATTGAATTATTGGGTTGGGTTTGCTACTATCATATTACTCCAACTATATATAGATCGACCCCAACTACTATCATACTACTCCACTACTCCAACTACCCAAAAAAAAAAACTATATAAAGCTTTCTATCTCTTGACTTTTTTTTTAGCTTTTTTGACATCTTCTATCTCAAGGCTTAATAAAGAAATAATGTGAGACTTATGCATATCTATTTAGAGGCTACAAAGGCCACGTGACCCGCGTAAGTTGATAAAAAAAAAATGTGTTTTGACTTTTCAAATGGCCCTTACATAAAACAAAATCTTCATTAAAATGGGGAAACAAAGAGTAAAAATAAGTTTTTAACTAATGGCTGACTTCTTTTATTCTTTTGTTTTTTAATTAATAATGTATAACAAAGAGTAAATAACAAAGAGTCCGACTTTTTCTCTTCCAAAACAAAAGGATTTTACTATTTGGATAAATTTTTTTTCTAAATTGGATCGGAGAAACTTTTTTTAACCTAGTCTATCAAAATGTAATGTCTTTTTTTGTATGTGAGAATTACATACTTTTTTAAAAAAATTGTAAAAATAAAGTTGAAATAAGATATGCATTTTTTAAAAAAAATTCTTCTATCTTTGTTCTTGCAATTAAAACAAATATGTGTTTCTCACATCAAATGAACACATAACATTTTTATAGATTAATTTAAAGAAAAACTGTTTTGTTTGTTTTTCCTTATTTTGCCTATGAGGCTCACTACAAAGAAAAATGATATTTAAAGACATTTTTTAAACACTGCTAAGCGTAGAAAAAGTAGCTAGAACTTTTTCTTCGTGTTTTCACTGCTCCTACAATACCTATGTTGAGAATTTTTTTTTTTTTCAACCCAAAGTAAAATGCCAAGATATTTTTTAAAATTCTAAAAGACCGCAAGCTGCAATTTTTTGATTTTTTTTTGACAACTTTATTTCTCTAAAATACCGCATGATGTAATTTTACACACTTTCATATTTCTGTTTCTTTTAAATTTATATTAAATATATCAATTTTGACACATATTTATGAACTTTTATAGGTATACTTTTGTTAAACAACATACTATATGATAAATTACTTTATTTCTATTATGAATTGTGTTCATATTTTTAATTTGGCCTCCACAATAATAATTTTTTTGGCTCCACCACTATTAGCACACATGATTTTTTATTTTTTTTTATTTTTCGTTTATTTTATATGTGCTAATCATCTTTTATTATGAAACTGAAGCGTTACAATATATATATCTTCCCCTTAAATCTCTAAAGTCCTCTCAAAGAAAGAAAAAGGATCATTTCCTCTCCATAGAACTAGTTTTAGATAACAATAGAATTATTATTTGAAATGAACAGTATTTAGTTTTAGATAATTTTATCCTTAAATTTACACCAACTGAATACTCTTCATTTCATTTAAAATGGAGAAGATCGTTTTCCTCAAAGAAAGCGCAAATTAAACTCTTTAAAATTATTTATAAAGCCCCATGTCTCATTTAGTAAGAAACCAGCTTAATATTGTATTGTTAATTGTTACACCAACCCGTTTCAATTTGGTCCGTTCACTTTAGTTGTTACATGCACCAACCGTAAGGTTAAATGCATTTTCAATAATACATGAGTTTTAACCTTCTTTTATTTTTTATTTTTTTTCGTGTTGGTTGTGGTATCACATCATATTAGGCCCTTTTCAATGCCGTTCCGTATTGTTTGCCGCAATTTCTTCCGTACCTAGCCATTTGACTTTATGGTAATTGTGAGAGGGGTATTTTTGTCTACTTACCCTAACAAGTGCCATGGATATACTGTCCGAAATCTGCTAAGGTTAGTGAGCTCCCTAAAAATTGTCATATTTATTGTTTGAATGGTTTACATTTTAATAATAAAATATAATTGTTGAAAATCACGGGTGTGTTTGGGAAACTCTATAAAAATGTTGAATATTTTAATATAATTTTGTTTTTTAAGATTTTAAAAACCTAATTAAAACCCTTTGTCAAACCTAACCTGCATAAGTTAGAGGAAATTACATGGGTTAGAGTTTCCTCAAATTTTTTTTGTCAAAATGAGTTAGCGTGCACGCAAAGTAGGTACAGCTGAGTATCTGCCCCCCCGGCCCCAACATTTATTACCCAATTGAAAATAAAGAAAACCAAAATCACCACTCAAAGGAGCCCAAATTTCATAATAGCTATTCATCAAAAGCTAATCGGTAAAGTTTTTGATTTGTTGTGTCCAAATTAAATTTTACATTTCTCATGAGCTTTTCTAAGGATACTAATGATAGAACTTGCCTTAATATGGTCATTGTGTCACGTCTGAAAAGAACCAACGATAGAACTTGTCTCAATGAAGGTTGGATTAATATTTTTTAGGAAAAAATAAATGTTATTTTATTATTATAAAAAAGCTTAAGTTGTAATATTGTTATTATATTTTGAGGCTCATGGTTCATAAAAACAGTAGAACTTTGTTTTTATGTTATCAAGTGAGAGTCATTAACAAACACGAGATACTCCTCTAAAGACAGTAATGATTTTTACATTTATGTCATACTAGAATTTTTTTTTTTTTAAAAAAAAAAACCTGCAAAACACCTAACGAACATACCGTTTGTAAAACTCCAGAAAATTTGTTAAACATTGAGAAGTTAAATTACCTACATTGAATGTGTGGATTATAAAAGAGATCATGGGTCATGAGTGTCAGGTCTGACATTAATTGTTTATTAAGTGAAACTGAAATTTTAAAGAGTTTTAATTGTAACTTGACTATTCATTTTATAGTAATCACATAAATGTGGTTAACATTTTTTTTTTAAGTCATTAGTAGCTACCTCATAACTTAATCCAAACAGAATTAGAAAAATTTTCTTCAATTCAATTTGTTAAACTGACACGTGTTCATGCATTTTTAGTTCTTATATGTATTTTATACTTAAATTGAAATATATTCTTCCAACGTAATTTAGTAAAAAAACTTTGACCAATATGACACCAAGCGGTGTCTTTAGTGGCGATAACCTTTTTGTGGATATAGAAGGCTACTTCCTTCGTATGTTACTTTTGCCAAGTGATCTTTCCAATTGACCAACAAGGATTTTGACTCAATCCAAATGGAATTATCCCTCCACAAAAGTAAAAAGGAAATTATACCTTCTCATATGAACCAAGTTATCATCAACTCATTTGTTACTTTTGTTTAAGATTAGCACAACTAGTTAACCCTGGCTCAGTTATCCCATCTTTTTCTTCTTCTTATTCTTCTTTTTATTTTTTATTTTTAATCAAATAAGGAAGGGTTACATGGCATATAAAAGGCACTAATCTCGAAAGGTCCTCCAACCCTTTTCGAAGGGGCACGAACTTTAAAAGATTTTTCAACCCTTATCGAATCTCTACTAAAAAGTTGCAACAACCACCCGTAGGAAGTTGTTAAGAAAAAGGCATTGCTAAAACCGAACTAGATCTGTCAAAAAGGGCAAGTGAACCTTCAGTTACGAAAATCTCTACAAAAAAAAAAATAAAAAAACAACAACAAAGGAACATGGAGACAAAAACCCACATAACAAAACAACAGAAAATAAAAACAACCAACAAAACTCTAAAATACAACAGTAACAACGGTAGAGGGCGGCAATCAGAAACGTTGGATGAGGTATCCCATCTAACAAATAATAACAGTGGATGTATAATAAACAATAGAAGGTATTGTTTTCCTACTAATCAAATGATATTCTTGTAATGTGGTGATTTCTTTCTTCCTTATAAAACTAGAAGTTTGAGGTTTGATAAATCATTGATGCCTTGGATTAATTAAGGATTCTTCCATCATTTATTACATAATAATATAAAAATGATGATTATTAGTTGGTAAAAAAAGTATTGCGATCCCCATTTACGCCGTTAGTCTTGAAATAAAGATGGCATCTGGTGTCAAAGTTTTTGAAAGTCATTGATTAGTGCTTGAACCCCTTTGAAAGAGTAGAGTTGTCCGTCTGATCGTCCGTTTGTAGTGAAAAAAGAAAATCAAAAAAATTGTTTTTTTTTTTTCATTAAAAAATAGACTTAAACTTATCAATTCTCATTTTATTTTTCTCTAAGATTATGAAATTGGAATGAAATAAGTCTGAACCTGTTTTATGTTAAAAAAAATATTTTTTTTTTTATTTTTTATCCCAATAAAATAGAGATTGAATAAGTTTAAGCCTGTTTTTTAATAAAAAAAATTAATTTTTTTTTTTTCATCCAAAACGAACGTTAGTCATCCGTCACATACGGACGCCTAGCACGATTCCCTTTGAAATGGTCAAAGCAATCTTTTTCCTCTTTCTTTTTAACATTGTAGATAGATTTAGATATCATGATTGAACCATATAATTGATTATTAATTAGCCGTCTTTTTCAGTTGGTGAAATTTCTGAAATTGAGGACAAAGGCGTTTAAAAGGAAAATAGATCCGCCCAAGTGCTCTAAAGAAGAACAAGAAAAGAAAAATAATAAATTAAAGCTTTTGTTGATATAGTCTTTGGGGCGTTTGATACACGTAATGCTATTCTATTGAAAAATAAAAAAATTATTAGAAATAAAAAAATCTAAGATAAAATAATTATTCTTCTTCGTTAATTTGGTTATAAGTTATAACGCTAAACTTTATGCGCTCACATCCCCACTACCATTCTCATTGCTCTCATGGTGGTTCAACGGGTAGAACCTCAAGAAGGGCCGAAATGCCGTGAAGAATATCTCGTACGCGATCTCCTAGACGTCATCGCAGCCGATGCAGACGACCTTGCCGAGGGGCGACCTGAGGTGAATTTCATCGGCCTCGTGGTGGTCGGGCTGATGAAGCCACGTGAGGCTCGGATATGTTACTCTTGTGACCAAATCCTTATTTGCAATTGAACTCCGAAGCCCCACCATCTCACCTAGCTTCCACACTATTAATTAGGGACTGGACTCTAGAGATATTATATGTGGAATAATGATAAGAGTAAGTCTGAAAAGTAAATGTCCAAGTTTTTTCTTTTGTGTTTTGATGGTGGGGTCTACCAAATTTTAGATTTTTTTTTTTATATGATCTTAAATAGTTTCGACTGATTTATTGTTCAATCGGCTTAAACTTACTCATATCATTACTTTTATCTTCTACCCATATCTTACACCCAACAGTCATGACAGAGATTCAAGATCTACTCAATAGATAAAGGGAGAAACCCACTATCTCATCCCAGCTTACACACTTTACAAAAAAAAAAAAACTAAATTCAAACTAAGAAAAGAAAGAAAAGTAGAAGAAAATCTCCCTCAAAATTAAGAGTGCTGTTAATTAATTTGTTTTCGGGATACTTTTTTATTTTTGGTTTAAAGAAAATAATTTAATATCATATAAATGTGAAAAATGTTTTTATTAATATTTTTATTTTAAGAAAAAAAAAAAGAAGAATTTAAACAATCAAAGCGAAGAATTTCCCAATATATCAAAAACCAAAAATGAAAACTAAATAATACAAGTGACAAAATTCAAAAATTCATTTACACAAACAAAGACAAGACAGAATCAAACACATATATCTGCAAAATCAACATAACAAAGGTGTGCTACTCCCATGGGTTGTGGCATGAAATTCAACATTTCCATCATCAGAATCATCACCGCAATCGTATACAGATCCAACGAGAAGCATCTGATCCTCCAAGTAGCGCTGCAACAAACCCACTCCCTCCTCTTGTTCTTCGACGCCCCGACCACAGCCCTCCTCGCACCGAATCAGCGGTTCTTCCTTCCGTCTCCGGCGCCGGAGGCAGAGCTCGGCGGCGCAGAGAAGTGGGAAGGCGGCGCAGAGGAACGGCAATAGGAGCGGCGAGCAGAGAACGAGCAAGCAGTAGCGGATCCGGCGCGACCCGAGCCAGGACGCGGCGGCAGTTAGCATGATCGGCGTGGTGTTGCCCGTGGGAGCGATCGTGGCCGTCGGATCATTGCGATTCGGAGAGCTGGGAATTGGAGGGGGCCGGAGGGTGTTGGTGACGGTGTCGTTTTGCGTCGAAACGGCGGGGTTCCCACACGAGTGGGTCGCTTTATACATGTGAGTATGTGTTTTGTTTTGTCTTTTTGGTTCAAAAATCTGCGAACAGACTGAACAGTAATATGTATACCGACAGACACTTAGATGAAAGACGCAAATCCACGTGTTTTACTTAGAGCCCACCTAGTACTTATGGTTAATTTCTTAACTTTTTATTACTAAGTTGCTAGTTACTACAATAACCTTATAAAGTTCGTTAATAGAGTTATTTAGGAAAAAGTAATGCTATGTACCCTAAAATGCTATAGTTTGTCATCATCTTCAAGTGTTTGAATTGGGCTTGTCTAGGGTTAAAATAGAGTAGTGATTAATGTAAATTTGCAATTTGATAAATGTAATGGGCATTGCAAAGTTTGAATTGGGAATTCTTCTCTAGCTGAATAAGGATAAGTAAGTAATTATTTACTGAGTAAAAATATTACATTTTAATACTTTAATGAATTTATGTTTTAACGTTTAGCAAGTATTTTACTTGCTAAGCGAAAAAATGGATTTTAAATTGTTTTTTTCTAAGTATGTTATGATTGTTTAACTCGAACCAAGGATATATTATGATGGTAAATGTTTTGATTATTTCAAGTGTATTGAAATATGCTTTGATGAATAATTTATGAGTATTGATTTTGACTTTACAAATGAGGAGAAATGCTTAATGAATTGTGTTTAAGATATGAGGTAAATGTTTGCATGAACATGAAAGTAAAGTAGATATAATGAAGCATGGAGCAAGGTGTACAACTTGTATTCGTATGGTCAATACTAGTCCATTTGTATTTGAGCATTGCATGTTACATGGAAAAGAAAATGTAAAGAATTAATGGAAGCACGCATGACATGATATTTGTGGATATTCTATATGATGTGATTCATAAGAGATTTAATACCAAGTGTATCGGTATGTATATGTGCCTAAATGGAACAAAACATATGTATACTGTTACAGCTGGATGCAGATGATAGTTTATTGCTTAACTATGCTTATATATTTGTCACTTGTGTTTCACTAAAGATAATGGAATGCATGAATATGTGTATAGTTGAGTTGTTCAATGTAAAAATATGTATAACTAGATGAGTTTATATGTGTATGTTTGCAAGCGGGAGATTGGATAATGTATATATAATCACAGTTAAATAGTATATTTTATTGATTTTCATACCTATAGTGTAATGTTAAAAATGTAATATTTTTTTTTTTTTTGAAATGTTAAACCAATGGTAGTTGTTATTATAAATTATTTTAGAAAAATGGAAAGTGGGCTTATTGTGAAAAATCAATAATTTCTATACTGGTTAAGACTATGAACTCACATATCCGCCTATATTATTGTGGTGACCCCAAAATTGCATAGATCTTGTGATTATAGGTGATGAGAGCATCGATAAGGATCCAATTGCCTCATATTTGGGCTTCTATGATTGAGGCATAGAATGTTGAGTATTTTGGGTTATGCTATTCTTAAGGATTGAAATTCTTGAAGATTAGATAACCCAAAATCAAGGGAGTTAGATGATTTAATTATCTTAACTTAAGAGATTTAATTACCTTAATTTATGAAATTTGTTTGTATTTGAAATTATTCAAATTTTTGTAAAGCTCTATAAATGAGTATTGTACTCAAGACAAATAATCAAGGAAACATGTAGCCTATTAAGCTTTGACCGTGTGGACATAGGTCCTTGACTGAACCACCTAAATTGTTTGTATATTTAATTTTTTAGTTTCTATATGGCATCAGGGCCTCATAGGCTAAAGCTAATTTGATCACATGGTCTGTGGGATTTTCTTTTTCTTCCGCATCATCTTCTCTGCACACTCTTGTGTTGCACCATTTTTTTTTTTGTAGGTATTCTTTCGTATTGAAGGTGTCAATGACCACGACGTTCTCATTGGTCATCGAACGTTGTCAGATTCATTGTGAATTCGCGTTCCTCCACCTTAGAGTCACATTCAACACCGAAAATGTATGTGGGTTCCTATTTATGGATCGTGTGTTTATTGAGGAGGCTGAGCTCTCTTTCTCAAGCACCTACCCCGGCAGATCTTGCCTCCGGACTAGCTCCACATGATCCTCACCTGACATTCAGCAACGCCATGCCGCTTGTCTCCACACTACACCACGCGGATCTCTGCCTCCATTTCCACTTCATCGGCTATGGCCATCATCCTCAGCCACAAAGAGCGAGAGAGAGAGAGCCAAAAAAAAAAAAAGAAGAGAAAAGCCCAAAAGAGGCATATGTTTGGCCCATGTAACCTATTTAAAGCTCATAGTTGGCTCAATTTTGATCATAGTAACCAATGCCAACTAAAAAGTTGCTGATGTCCAAGTCCTAGCCATAGTAGTTGATGTCGATCATAGTCGCTGATATCCAAGTCCCGGGCATAGTAGCCGATGTTGGTCATAATCGTCGAAGTTCAAATTCCCGTTATAGCAGGCGATAATAGCCATTCTTCAGACTTTGATGTTCAAGATCAATTGATCACTAATGGACCGTTCATCTTGTGAGGGTGTGTTAAGAATAGAAATCCTTGAAGATTAGATAACCCAAAATCAAAGAATTTAGATGATTTGATTATCTTAAATTAAGGAATTTAATTACCTTAATTTATGGGATTTGTTTGTATTTGAAATTATTCAAATATTTGTAAAGCTCTATAAATGAGCATTGTACTCAAGACAAATAATCAAGGAAACATGTAGCATATTAGACTTTCACCGTGTGGACGTAGGTTATTGACCGAACCACCTAAATTCTCTATGTCTTTAGTTTTTTAGTTTCTATAACTTTAGCCTATCTTATGTAGTTGTTCACATTGTGTTTATGTATATGAACAATTACGATGTATATGATATTATGTCACATGTGACATTTTTGTATAACCATTTTTTTTTTAATGTAATAAATATAATGATGAAGCTTTAAAAATATGTTATGTCAGCTATGTGTGTTACATAATGTTATTGTTTAGATATTTCTGCCGCGATGTTATAATTTCTGATATGAATTGCTCATGTCAGTGAAAGAATTTAATACGCAAAGATATTTAGACTTTAAAGAGAGAAATGAAAAGACACATAGAGAGTGATAGGAGTGGTAGCAATAGAAGACCTAATCCCAAATACTTGGATTAGGACGAGCATTATCGGTGGAGAAGTAAAGTTGTGAAGCAGAGTAGTGTTATTCTTTTTCTTTATCAAATTATCTTATCTTATCAAGCAATTGAGATTTTTATCAATACCTCCCTTTAACCTTTTTTCCCCATTCAATTAGGAAAAAAAAAAAAAGATTATTATCAATATATAGGTAGTAGAGTATTAAAGGGATTGGGATCTTGTAGTCGTAGCTTCTCTGCAAGAAGAAGTGGTGAACAAAGAGGAAAGGCATTGAGTCATTTTATCAGAGCATGGCTACAAACAGGGACAAAATTGAAAAAGTAGAGGCTGATCATCTCTTGGAACTGAAGGAGGGGATGGAGCGTGGGATAACCAATTTCTCAAGGGAACAGACCAGACGATGACAATATTCAGCCAGCGAAAAAGGTGTCAAGACATAATTGTAGTAGTTTTTTTTTTTTAATTATTATATATATATACACTAGTAAGAACAGCATGTGCAATTCACGTGCTTGGTTCATTGTGTTATATATCATTATAAGTATTAATATTATAATTTTAATATCATAGAAATATTATATTATAGATTAGATTTAATATCTATATTGTTTAATAAATATATATTGAATTTTCTAAACAAATAAAGTAAAACTATAACTTGCACTACGCATCAAGTTTTTCTTTTTCTTTTTTTTCACTGTATAGACTGCAAACTTAAGGAAGTTGTTTTGATATATGTTGCAAACTACTTCCTTTTCTAAGCCCATACTCTCTCCTTTTATATGAAAACACATTGCCTACACCATTGCCCAAACTATGTACGTAGTGAGTGACACAGTAGACGTTTTCTTCAAGACCCTTAAGCCATGGAACTCCTCCGACCAACAAGTGTTTGTAAGATTTTTATCGGTACGCTTTCTTTTGTTTAAAAAAACTGACTTATAAAAATTATGAGATTACCAAACTTTAAAACATAATTTCAAGCTTAAAAAATCTAAACATAATCT
>FXXK01000953.1:27949-64557 GCA_900184695.1 Betula pendula | reverse complement strand
ATGAGTATTCTGAACATAATTTCAAGAATTAACTCTAAAAAATATATACATAATTTCAAGAACAACGTAAAATAAAGATGATTCTTGTGTTAATTTAGAGTCTCATCAAAATAATGACAAAAATTAGTTGGACCAGAGTCTCACTGACCTTGGCAGGGTAATCAATAACACCTCTTGTAGTATTTTCTATTATTTCACACTCCAAATCAGAGAATAAGTTAAAAAATCAACAAAAATTGAGAATTGGGGGCTCTAGACTCTTACCAAATATGTTAATGCCAAGGCTCTCATATACAAGGACTGAAGAAACCACCATGTGATGAAGAACATAGGAAACAGAACCCCACTACATTTTCACCATTCAAACACCAAATCTTGCTTAGATTAGAATCAAGAATAAAAAGTAAAAAATAAATAAAAAAAATAAAAAGAACAAAGAAAAGTAAACAAAACATCCGGTTATCACGCTTGTTACCACCCAGTCACGAACTTCTTTGAAACCCAACTCTGGAGAACAGCATAGCAAGCTTAGCTAGCCAACTATGAGTAGCACTATAATTAAAATAACTAAGAGCTCAGAATGAAACAGTGAATAGAGTAAGCAAAATTTGAAAAATAGCAAAAGTGGCAGCGGGTCTTAATTTACAAAGGATAACTGACCTTGCAAGTGGAGGAATTGGGGGAGTTTGGAGGAGATGTTGCGACGTGGATCAGAAAGTTGATTCAATGAACTCCACGTTTCATCACGAAAAAATTTACAAACAAATGTCTCAACCAGAGTGTGTCTTTATATATGAGAACTGATTCAAAGTGTAGAAACAGTTGTTCTTTGGAATGTGTGAAAGTGGTTGAGACCCTGCAAAATAATGAAAGACAAAAATAACCCTATATATATATATATATATATAAATATAATCGATGACAATATTCAAACATACGATGACAAAAATATATTCTAGAGCAATTTGTAGTCTCAAAATGCTCAAGTATTCCCCTAGAAACAGAAAAGTTACAAACGGATTAATTAACTACACCATATTCTTATTCTTCTGACAAACGGAAGTGTAGAATTTCTAACCCCCCAACCCCTACGGCTTTGGTTTGCTATCCTAGAAGTTTATATGAGGTGCAAAGGTCATTAATAAGAATAATTGAGTACTTAATAACATATTAAATATATATGGGCCCATAAGGCCCATCTATCCCAAGGCCTCTCGACATGTGAATCACTCACTACCAAAGAGTCTAAAGTTCTACCTAAACCATTCAAATAAGCCTAGCTCCAAGAGCTTAATGAAATGGGAGCCTTATGGCTTTGAAGCTAGTTATGAAAAATGGCTTTGACTCCATAGAATGGGATTTCCTTCTCAGGGTTCTTAATCTTTTAGGTTTTCATCCTAAGTGGGTTCACTGGATTCATTAATACATTACCACCTCATCCTTTTCAATTCTTCTTGATGGTTCCCCCTTTGGAAAATTTTACTCTACCCGTAGTCTTAGACAAAGGGACCCACTCTCTCCATTCTTATTCATTTTAGGCTTGAAAATTCATTCTAGGCTCATTATGAGAGAAGAACATTTGGGAAAAATCCATGGAATAAAAAATGCTAGGCAGAGCCCTCCCATTTCTCACCTCTTATTTGTTGATGATCTTATGATCTTTTCCAGAGCAAATTCTAATGAAGCAAATTTCAATCTTTCTTGCCTTTTCACTAACTTTAATTGGTCTGATCAAAGAATTAATATCTCAAAATCCTCCATGTTTCTCAGTAAAAATTGCAAACCTTCTATCTCTAATTCCATCAAAAGCATCCTAATTCTTTCTCTTATCCCTTCCAAAGCCAAATACATAGATATCCTCCTTTTTATCCACCAAAGCAAGAAGGTTGGTTTTAATGGTCTTAAAGACAAAATTCTGTCTAGATTTTCTAGCTGGAAAGCCAGACTTTTATCCCAAGCTACTAGGGACAACTCTCATTAAATATGTTGCTAATGCCATCCCTACCTATATTATGTCCTACTTTCTCCTTCCAAAATCTTTCTGCCATAAGAAATTTTGGTGGGGCTTTCCCCAAAGCAAGAAACTCAATCTTTCCTTACTTACTTGGGACAACATCTGCAAACATAAACCCTTAGGTGGTCTTAGCCCTAGATCAATGGAATTCCATAACAAATCCCTCCTTGCCAGATTGGGGTGGAAAATGATCACCAATCAACCCTTGCTTTGGGTGGAGTCTCTCAAAGGCAAATACCTTAGCAAAGATCATACCTTCCTTAATACCTCCTCTTACTTTAGATCTTCTTGGCTTTGGAAATGTATGTTGAAGAATAGAAAGGTGGTGGAGAAAGGTGCATGTTTCGATATCTCTAATGGGCAAAATATCAACATCTGGACTTTTCCTTGGATTCCCTCTATCCCATCTTTCAAACTCAGCCCAAATCCTAATCTTGTGAACCTACCCGATTATCATGTGGTTGATATGATTAACCCTCTGGATAGATCCTTGAATTCATATATGTTGAATGATTTATTTGACACCCCCCTGCGGTCGTCCAACAATTTTAGAATATTCATATTCCACAGATTAGCTCTCAAGATAGATGGATTTGGCCTCCTTCACTTTTTGGGCAATTTTCTGTTAAATTTGCCCATGAAATTGCTTCCCAAGATTATGCCAGCAACATTTCTCCAATGTCGCCTGAAGATTGGAACTGCCTTTGGGGCCTAAAACTTCAACATAGGTTGAAACATATTCTTTGGAAGCTTGCCTGGAAATTTGCTCCTTGTGAGAGCCAACCTTAGAAGATTCATTCACTCTGATGACCCAGAGGCCTGGTTATGCCACTTCTGCAAAGACCACAAGAAACCTTACAACACATTCTCCTAGAATGCCCTTTTGCTAGAATCCTCTGAAGGAACTCTTAGTGGCCTCTTGACTCTATTGTTTTCTGCAATCAACCCATCTCTGCATGGATTATAGCCATCTTAAAGCCTGACATGCTTCTAGCTATTCCAAGGTTGGATTCTCGAAAATTCCAGATTCATGTTGTAGTCGCTATGGATCTCATTTCGTTTGCTAGAAATTATCTTATTCATAATGTAGTGCATCCTGGGATCTCAACTTCCATCAAGTAGATCTCTCTCTTGTATAGCTCACACTATGTCTTAGCAAGACTCTTCCCTTACTTCCACCTGGTCCTCTCCCCCTCTTGGTAGTATTAAGGCAAATTTCGATGTCGCCATTCGACCAGAGTATGCAGTGGCAGCTACTATTTCATAGTGATTCTAATAGGAATATTATTGAAGCTGCCTCCAAGCACATGCTCACTATTGATGCTTCAATTGGTGAAGCTCAAGCTACTTTATTAGCTGCTCAAACTGAGGCCTCATGTGGATACATTCCCTTATCTTAGAAGGAGATACTCTTACTATCACTCTTGCTATCAATAGTCCCAAATTGTTTGCTGATTGGAATTTTGCTAGCCTAGTTTTTGACATCCACTTACAATTGCTTTCCTTTCAAAGCCAGAAGCTTTGAAAGTTTCCGTAATGCCAATTTTAGAGCACATTAATTGTTTAGTTAAGTGGGCCGCTTTCCACTTTGTGTTTGATAGCATTCTCAATTGGTCTCTCATTATTTTTTCCATCCAGATTAAGAGTGAGAAATATGCTCATTTGTAACCTTTTTTTTCCCCTTATTGATTAGGAAAAAAAATTATATTAATATAAAGGATTCAATCAAAATTAATGAAAATTTAGTCAAGAATTTTATCACATTTCTTTTGATGATTCCCAATTTAATGATTGAATCCATACCAATATCAAATGATTCAAAAAATTTCTTGACTTTTATTTTAGATGAAAAGAGAAGTAATTGGAAAAAAAAAAAAAAGACTAGATAAGAAAGGGTTAAGCTTTAATTGAAGGGTGGGATTCCTCTCCAGTATGTGTGTATATGTGTGTATATATATACCCCCTATTAGATGTCTAAAAATACAACTATGCCCTTTAAATTATTATTAT
This sequence comes from Betula pendula, assembly GCA_900184695.1. Taxonomy (NCBI): domain Eukaryota; kingdom Viridiplantae; phylum Streptophyta; class Magnoliopsida; order Fagales; family Betulaceae; genus Betula; species Betula pendula. The sequence goes on along the minus strand of FXXK01000953.1, from coordinate 60,533 downwards.
TATTTTTTTTAAAAAAAAACATTCCCTAACCATGGAGGCCCATGGCCAAGCTGACCGTGGAGAGCCAAGGCCAAGTCATGGGTCTTTGGCCACAGGTCTCCTTCCATAGAGACCCATGGCTAGGTCATGAGTCTCTGGGCATGGATCCGTGAAGACCCATGGTAAGGCTGTCATCCTGTGGGTCTCCTCCTACATTTTCTTTTCTTTGATACAAGGGTATTATTTTCATTTTTAATCATGCGTAGCACACGTAACTCATTTTTCATCGAATTTAACCAAAAATCTTAACAAAAGGGGTTAAGTTAAGGGGTTTGTTAGAACACCTTTTAGAAGTCTTTTGAGGGATCTTTTTAATTTTTTTAATCAAATTGGGGCTCACCTTTCATTGAGAGGTGGGCCCCCATTTGATTTAAAAAATTAAAAAAAAATCTAGAAGGACCCCTAGAAGGACTTCTAGAAAATGCACAAGCATTTTTCTTAAGGTTAAAGGGCTAGGTAGTTTTGTGAGTTAATCACAATTTTTTAAAGTTTGGAGAATATTACAAATTGAGTAATAGTTTGAGAGGGTAAATATAATTTTTCCTATATCTATATAGAGACTCCCAATATAAAGTAGGTATACAGCTTTCTTGCGTACAAACGGGACAAAGCCTGGAAATCTTACCATTTTGTACTGTAAGTTTACTTCAATTATTGGTTGCTTTTTATTATGTCATTAATTCTCCACATATATTTGTGTGTTTAATTTAATACATGTACTTCACCTTATGCTACTGTATATGTTGAATTCGTTGGTTGATTTGCACGATAGAAACTGTATATGCTTGTGTTTCATAATGTAATTGTTCTTTTGTTCTTATATAAGGATTTGCCTGTAAAATTTAAAATCACTAATATCACAATTTGTACCTATGCTGGGTTTGATTTTAAAACATAAACCCAAGTCTAGATCTAAATTATAACCTAAAGAACGCGTCTTAGCTACTATTTAATTAAATCTAAGTCCTAATTTAAGAATTAAACCGCCGAAGATCAATTTTCAATATCTTTTGCCAGCCTCTGCATGTAAGGGCTATAAAGATGATGGTAATAGCACAGCTGCAACAAGTGATGAAATATTGGAGAATAGGGGAGCATGTGGGAAATGTTACTTGGTAAGGTGTATTGGTGCCACAAACCTAAGACCACATCCTTGTAAGGATGCTGCTATTGTGGTTAAAATCGTTGATTATTGCCCACCAGGATGCCGCAGAACCATCAATCTTTCTGAAGATGCTTTCTCTTTTATTGCTGACCCCAATGCTGGAAGAATTAAGATTGAATATGAACTGTAAGTTAAGCTCAAGTGCGCAAAATTAAAATTCTAGTACATATGGTGCACAAAGTATGCAGAAATATCATTGATTATTTATGTGTTATGATATGCAGGTGGTGAGCTTGAGAAGGTATATTAAGGGCAAGTTATGATAATAGCGAAGATACCTATACATTTGGAAAAACTTGCTCATAATGGTTATCGCGTCTTCTCCAAAATCTGAACAGCTTGGCAGCCCGAATATTGAAGGCCAAATATTTTCCTCGGACCAAGTTGATGGAAGTGGCATTGTGTAAAAGGCCGTCCTATGCATGACGTAGTATTTTGTCCTCTCGGGATCTCTTATCGGAGGGGCTCATTTGGAGGATTGGGGATGGAAAGAAAGCTAATATTTGGAAAGATAGATGGGTGCCCATTCCCATAACTTATTCTATCCAATCACAAAGGAGGATACTATCAGATGATGCCAAAGTTGTAGAAATTATTGACCCTGATACGAGATGGTGGAATAAGCCCTTGATTACAGCGATTTTCAATCATGAAGAGGTAGAAATTATATGCAACATCCCCCTCAGCCGATATGGGCAACCAGATGTGCTGCGTTGGCAAGGGACGACATCAGGGGAATTTACAGTACGAAGTGCATACCATTTGGAAAAAGAGAAGCAAGAGAGACTTCGAGGTGAAAGCTCTACAGCACCCGCCTGTACTAGAACTTGGAAAACCATTTGGAGTCTAAACGTACCAAACTCTGTCAAAATGTTCCTATGGCGGGCTTGTAACGATCTCCTTCCAACTAAGGTCAACCTGGGGAAAAAAAGGTATTGTTAAAGATCCCTATTGCATTTTGTGTACTTTGGATTGTGAAAGTACCATACATATCTTGTGGGAATGTCCTTCATCCAATGATGTGTGGGGGGCTTGCTCGAAGAATTTGCAAAAATGTTCTACATGGGGAGATTCTTTTTTCGAATTGGTTGAGGGGTTGATTGAGAAGCTGTCAGAGACGGAATTGGCATTTTTTGCTGTGATGGCCCGAAGTATCTGGTTTAGAAGAAACAAAGTAGTGCATGGTGGAATTTTTACTTCCCCAAATATACTTATCCAGGAGGCTAACAATGCATTGAAAGAATATTGTTTAGCTAATGCCATAGGGGGGGTTGAAGCCTCTCCAATTGGGGTGGTTAAGAGTTTGTCCTGGAACCCACCTCCTCAAGAAGTTTACAAGGTTAATTGGGACGCAGCTATTGATTCCATTAATAAATGTATGGGGGTTAGTGCTATTGTCAGAGATTACCAAGGTATAGTCATTGCAGCGAGAAGTTATACTCTTGGATTTATCTCAAAGCCTGTGGTGGCGGAAGCAATAGCGGCGTTACATGTTGTTGAATTTAGCCGTGATTTGGGGATCCCACATTTAATTTTGGAGGGGGATTCTTTACAAGTGGTTAACGCGGTCCAAGACATCAGACACAATTGGAGCCGTTATGGACATATTATTGCTGATATTTGTTTAGTCCTCCAGGGTTTCAGAAGCTGGCAGATTTGTCATGTTAAGAGGGCTAATAATTCAGTTGCACACGGGCTAGCCAAGAAAGCGACATCATATGTCATAGATAGAGTATGGATGGAAGAAATTCCTAGATGTATATGTGATATTGTAAATTTAGAGCAACAAGCTCTGTTATCTTAGAGTTTTATACTCTAGATTTTTTCAGTATTGATGAATAAGATTGAGTACTATTTTTTCAAAAAAAAAAAAACAATATCTATGTGATACGTAGTGATTGATGGAATACAGGAGGGATTTTCTTCCTTTGTTTGTGTAACTAAATATGGAATGAGGGTCCTTGTTGGTTCTCTACTAAAATTATGGATTGAGATTCTATGCAATACCTTTAGTATGGGGTGAAATGATTTGAATTTGGGGTGTTCATTTTATTTGATTGAGATTTCGTGCAATACCTTTATACGGGGTGCAATGGTTTTAATTTGCTCCACCACTATCAAGCTCTTGTGCTACCACCTAGCTTTCTCACCATCATCACATAGCATAGGTGGGGAAACCAATCTTTTGGCCAATGAAGCGGTTTGGTCACCCCAAAAGTTATACAACTACCTTGCATGACAGGACAATGATGAGGGAGGTGTCGAAATAGGAGCTCGATAGTGGTGGAGGCAGCAGAGGAGCAAAAGGGAGGCAGCATTGGGTGAAGAGGTGGCTAAATTGGATGCAAATTTTGTTTCAACCTGATAGATGATGTTGTATATTTTAAAACATTCAATAAATTAGTTAAGTTAGAGTAATTATATATGTCACCCTCCATGTCTACCTTGTGTCAACCAAAAGTGATGTAGCTTTTAAAATCACCATTAAATTTATTATTGATGATTATTGACTTTTGATCTATTGGTGATTTTAAAAGCTATGTCACTTTTAGGTGACACAAAGTAGACATGGAGGGTAACTTGTATCATTACTCGTTAAGTTATTGCACCTCACGCAATACCTATAACTTTGGGTTGTATTCGAGCCAAGCTAAGTAGTGGCTTTTCAAAATCAGCTCGACAACTTCGTGCATACGATCAAACTTAGATCAAACTCGAGCGGAATTTTCAAAAATTGTTGGAACTCGGCTCGCCAGGACCTCGGCTCGAATTCAGCTAAGGACTCAAGCTGAATTCCTAATTGAGCTTGAGCGGCTTGAGCTCAATTTTTTAAAAACTTTAAATGTCATTCTCAACAATCAAAAAATTCAACTAGTCAAGAAAAAGAGGCCAAAATATTACTTTTGACTCATCAACGTCAACTACCAACGTGCATGTAGAGCTCAAAGTTTAGTGTGAGCTCTAGGGGTGTACAACTAGTTGCGGTTGCGGTTATTCGCAACAGAGTCCCCGATTATTCCATTTAAAAAAACCGCAACCGTTGCAGTTGCCAATAACCAATTTCAATCCAGTTTTAAACCGGTTATTAATCGGTAACCGATTTTCACATAATGAAAATTTTGGACCATCTTTTAATTTTTTGGACATATTTTTGGGCTATTTTAAACTCACTTTTTAGAGCTATTTTATACTCCCATAAAATAAAATATTAGAAATGACAGAAGAATAACCTATGAAATTAATAGAAAAAAAGAATTTAAAAAAAAAACATAAAATAACACATAGGGCTAAATTTACATAGATTTTAAATTATTATTATTATTATTATTATTATTATTATATAAACCGGTAGCCCGGTTACCCGGTTATTAACCGGTTTTTCTAAAACTTATAACCGGTAACTGCAAACGGCTTAGGCAGTTATTCAATTGCGATTATTTTTCGGTTTGCTGGTTATCCGGTTATAAGCGGTTAATAATCGCTCCGCTTGTACACTCTTAGCGAGCTCCACATGTAGCAACCTTTTTAGATGTCTAGTGTGGGAATTGTGTTTATTCTTTTATTCATGGGACCAAATGAATGGCATCCCTAGATTCTTTTTGTTTTTCTCAGTGCTTTCCTTCAAAGTTAAGACAAAAGGAATCAAATCTTTTAAAATATTTGAGATGTACACCAACAAAGAGAAAGTTTTACTCTTGGTAATAGTGGCAGAGCCAAGGGACTGTCCAGAGGGGGCATATGACCCGCCAAGTTAAAATAAACATAGTTATGTTGGATTTGTTATTCAAAGGGGTAAATGACACTTGTTATTAGTTATTTGCTCGTTTGATTTGTTTTTAGCTTATGAATAGGTTGGCTTTGACGGTTAGGATTTGTTCAGCATTTGAAGTTCACTTAAGCTACATGGAGTTTTTATTAGGCGTGAAACGTTCAAAGGAAAATACAAAGGCCATATTATAATATATTTTGTTGTGGATAACAATAAAACATTTTGAACACTATTAAAACTCCTAGCAGAGGAACATGCCAAGACCAGATTAAATCCGTCATATCATTTTGCCCCTGTGAATCAAACTCCTAGCTCTGCCACTACTTTGTAAGATTTGCAAAATGGGCTGAAGGCAAGCAGTTGCTCAAAATCATCAAGGACGCCTTATAACTCTAAAAGAAGACAATTAGTCTCCATGAAAATCACTAGGTCATTGGCAAAGCAAAAAAAAAAAAAAGAATAAGAAAAGATAGACAAATAGAGACGTTCATTAATAAGTGAGACTGAGTTTTATAAGCGATTTTATGAAGTTTTAATTGCAACTTGATTAGTCATTGTGGAATGATAGCGCATATGTGGCTATCATTTTTTCTTAATCATTACAAATGATATCAGAGCAACTTAATAACATTATATGGTTTTGAAGCACTACATGACATGGCCAAGATTGCAATACCCGAATCCCACATTAGGAAGATGTATAAATCACATAGAGTGGGTGAATTATAAAAAACGTTTATGGGTTTTAAGTTTCACATTGGTTCCTTACTAAGTGACTAGTTGTTTTGGAGTGATAGCACATATGTGGTTAGCGTTTTTCCTTAATTGTTACATGTTTCAATTCAAATTCATTTTTTGTCTTTTGTAAGTGCAACATTTGTTTGTTGCCTTTGATTTAGTTGTGAGGTCGAGAGACCTTCAGAGTAAGTAACATAGAGAAGAGGAACACCGAGATGTGAGAGGAACGTTAAAAAAAAAATGAAAGAAGGATGTACGTAATCCCCTGCCTCTGCTAGTGATTTTACCTGAGAAGAGGAAGAATATAAAAAGGATCAATTTACGAAGCCCCTTAGATCTTCAAAACTTCACAATAGTCTTCCGAAGTTATTGGATTAGCTAAAAGAGATTCATTGTTTACCCCAATGAAAAAGGTTTTTTTTTTTTTATTCAACTCGATTGCAAACTTTGTCACCCATTATGCTTTTTTAAGATGCTATCTTTATCAACAGTTTTCACATTTATATCATATCATAACACTTTTTCAAGTAAAAAATAAAAGTACCCCCCAAAATGCATTAGCAAACAAAGCCAATGTATTTACAAAGCGTATTAAGTTTACTTATATACTCTATGTTATACATTTATAGACGTTAATTAAGTATATGAGTAACTAATATAAAACTACAATAGTTAATATGTGAGCATAAATACAAGTAACCAGATGTAACTAACAATTATGTAATTATGTAAAAAACAACGTTCTCTCTTTTACAGAGAGAGTCTTTACCTTCTCTCTAAAGTAAGGTCTTTCTCCCTCCTTGGTGAGGTCTCCTACCGTCGTTGGTACTGTCTCTAAGGGAGGATGGATGGTTTCTCATCTCTCCCTCCTTTTTTCTAAAAAAAAAAAAAAAAAAATTCCTATCTTTTGTGTGTTCTTTTTTGGTGTTCTTCCCCTAACAGTAATGCTAAACCCAATCCAATGCGCTGTCCCCCACATCCACTGCGTCACTAACCGGATCTATCAAGGTTCTCTGATCGGATTTTTCAAAGTTCAATCTACCTTCATTCGTCAAACTCAGCACGACACGTGCCTCTCCATCATATTCACCGGCACCATCCGCCTACCACTAGCTGCATATTCATCTAACATCGGAGCATGGATCTCACGTGCCGATGTGTGAGTCTTATGCTCCAAACAGACTCCTTCGAACGCCATCCTTTGTCGGTGTTACTGTTCCGTTGATTTTTTTTGCTGTTTATTTATATTACCTTGTTTTGTTTATGTTCGTAGTGTATTTTGTGGCTAGTTGTCTCCTTGGTTGTGTATGGTGGGAGGAGGAGTGGCCGCACTAGGTGGAGAGGGAGAAAACAAAGTCCATCCCTCCTCCCCCAGAAAAAAGCCATGCAAAGACAATGGGAAAACCTCCAAGATGGAAGTGGTTGGTTTCAAAAATAGTTTAGCTTTGATTGATACATATTCAAGTAATCCATGTAACATACTTATTACTTAATAACTAATATACATATTTATAAAACCTATTTTTATTAATACTCATACATATATATTAATATTTAGAAACGAGCTAACAAGTCGAGCCGAACTTATAAGAGCAATGTTCACGAACATTAACTAAGTCAAGTTAAGTTTATACAAGTATATATCGTTTAATATTTAAGTATAATTGTGTATTGACAATCAACTCATTTATCGAGTCGAATTTATCTTAGCTGAACACAAACCTATTCGCAATAAAACTCTTGCTTATTTAACGACTCCGAATGAAAACTCATTGTGACCTTAGGATTTTACTCAAAACTACACCATAGTTGAGGTCCCTACCATTGCATTAAAAGGTGGGTTAGAAAGAGTCTGTGGAAGTCCACATCAAAGCCAGCTTTTCTTGGTGTGCATTTGTGGATGGTCAATTGCCCTCTTGCTCCTTAAATTTTCCAGAAAAAGAAAAAACATATTTGGAGAGGGGAGTCATACAAAGCTGAAAATAAACCCATAAAAAGTAATCACTTCTCACTAACCAATAACCATACTTCTCCACGCGCCTTCCTAAACTGCCACTCAGATGGGAAACGGAGCGTGAAAGCCACACGTTGTGGTGCGGCTAGGGCTGATAGTTTACTGTCAACGTTGTGCGATAAAAAGTTTCAGAAACGATGACGTTGCACTGTTCTAAGCCTCACACGAGCCTTCCCCGCTTTACAATGTTGCCCATCTCTCATCTCCGACAGTGTACCCAATCTCCATTTAACCACCGTCGATCTCCCTCTTGAACAAAAATCACGCCCTTCTACACCCATCAGACGGTGGAAAATCAAAGTTATCTATCCACGTTGGCTGTACCAGATCACGGATGCAATGAATAGTACGCCATAGTTGCAATATCTGAAGAAAGAACCATCTGTTCTTTGTTACTCTCTTACCAAAGACAGAACCAAAGAAAACCCATAAAAGGCCAAAAGAATTACTATTAAAAGAAGGGATTTCCTTTCTTAATTTGGAAGCTCTATTGAAGCCAAACCAACGCCCAAGACCTCCTCAACCCAGATGCAACCGACACCTGCCGGAACAAGTGGCAGTGGCAGTGGTGGTGAACTGAGTCGAGGTGGACTCGCCCGGTTCCGCTCAGCTCCGGCCACCTGGTTAGAGGCACTTCTCGAGGGAGAAGAAGAAGAAGACGACCCGTTAAAGCCCAACCAGAGCTTAACTCAGTTGCTTGCAGGTTCCAACTCTTCCACACCCACTTCCAGAGGAGGAGACTCTGTCAGCTTTGCTTCGTCGGCCGATCCGGGGCTGTTTGAGTCGGGCTCCTCCGCCGGGTTCTTCAGGCAGAACAGCTCTCCGGCTGAGTTTCTTGGGAATTCGGGTCTTGGGTCAGATGGGTACTTCTCCAACTTTGGTATTCCACCAAATTACAACTATGTGTCGCAGAGTATTGACACTCCTCCGGGGAGTAAGCGGGCGAGGGAGGTGGAAGAACAGCACTTGACTGCAGCAAAGTTTCCTTCTCAGCTGGTAAACTGTTTGTTAATATATATGAAGCTCAATGTCGTTTTTTTCTTTTTTTCTTTTTTTTTTTTTTTTTCTTTTTCCTGTTTTTTGGATGAATGAGAATTTATAGCAAGAACACAATTAAGTAGCTTACAAACCACACCAATCCAAAATCAACAGACTGACGACTAAACAACTCCTAACCAAAGCCGATTAACAAAAAACGGAACCAATGCAATACAATCTCTAATTTTTACAGCAACTACACTATTCTGCAGCAGAGGACATTTTCTGGAATCCCCCAACTCCTACAAATCTCTAAGTTTTCTTGTGTCCTGTTAAACTTTCGTCGAACCATAATCCTAGCTGTTATCTCCCAAGTGATAATCTGCACCATCTTTTCTTCTGTTTAGAGCTGATTCCCAAATTTTAAATCATTCTTCTGTCTCCATAAGTGATAGACTGTCGCATCCCAGCTCAGCTTGCATAGGACAGCTTTCAACTTCCTAACATCGGAGCATGGATCATCCCAAGCAGTAAGAGGATCATCTATTAAACACTTTTTCATAACCTCCCCCCAAATCCTTTTACCAAAACCAAAAGTAAAAAACAAGTGATCCCTCCCCTCAATACAACTCCTACAGAACAGACAATCTTTCAGCCCCTTTAAAGCCCCACTGCATCAATCTTTCAGCCGTAGTTAAACTATCCCTCATAGCCAGGCAAAGAATAAACATATGCTTTCGAATTGTCATTGAATACTAAACTACATTCCACCAATCTACTTTCGGCATATGGTGCTGAATAGCTAGCATTCCATGTATCAAAACAAGAGTAGTTGCCCTTCTTCGAAATTACCCAAACAGGTCGATCATTTTCTCCAATCTTAACCATACAAATTTGCTCTGAACACTAATCATCTCATCTGATCTAGCAGCTGGCCAATACCATTCTTTACTTTTCAAAACACTTGCCAATCTTGCCTCCACCTTACTTCCAGCATCATAGACCAATCTATGAGCATATCTCAAATAAAGAGTATCATCCGGATGCCACCAGTCAAGCCACAAATTATTATTAGTTCCATCTCCAACTCGAAATTGAATGAAGTTTCTTGCCACACCCCTAAGCTTCAATATCTTCTGCCAGCTCTAAGAATAGCTTTACATACAATATGAATATGATAGAAAATTAATGAAAAAAAAAAAAAGACGAGGATTTGGCTTTTGTGGTTTTTGTTGAATGTGTATTGTCGTCCTTTTTTGGGTGTGTTGTAGAATGCTGAGCGAGGTGTATTTAGATATACAATTTCTAGTGAGAAAAAAGAAAAGAAACACAAGGATTTGAGTTATGTGGTTTTTATTAAATCTGTCTTTTTGGGTGTGTTGTAGATTGGTGAGGTAGGTACTTAGGTATGAGATTTAGAATATATTGGTAACTTTCATTTGGTAATAGAATTTAGATTCTTGGGCTAATATTCTTGGTAATAAAGAGTTCCTATGTTTGTTTATTTATTTATTTGATTTTTTGGTAGAAAGAGGAGCAAGGCGGTTTGCTAGATATGGAGATGGAAAAGCTTTTGGAGGATTCAGTTCCTTGCCGGGTTCGGGCAAAACGTGGTTGTGCTACGCATCCTCGGAGCATTGCTGAGAGGGTGAGATTGATCACTTTGTTGCTGCATTCTTTCATATTATATAGAAAGCCTTCAAAATATTTCTGTTTATCCTGACTAAATTTTCCTTACGTCTTCTCTCACTCTCTTTTGGTTTAGGTTCGAAGGACTAGAATAAGTGATCGCATAAGGAAACTTCAAGAGCTGGTGCCCAACATGGATAAGGCAATTCTCTAAATTACAGCTAAACTTTTTTTTTTTTGTCTTTTCGAACTACTAGGGATGTCTTTTTCTTTAATATATTGATGGCTTTGAATTTATTGATTGCAAGGATCATTAATATTGCGATCTTTGTGTTGTTAGTTGAAGCTAACCAGCAAACATGTATGAGAGCAAATAGTAGATTCTCAAGATAAGATTAAAAGAATTTTGTATCATGACTACATGAATTTATAAATAAACTAGTCAAGGATTTTGGAAGTCTTTTGATGGGAACTCTCTTGAATTGAAAGACTATAATACCAAATGAAAAGTTCTAATTGTGGGGGCTTTGGGGGCCATGGACCCCCTTGGCCTCCTCTGATTCCCTTGATCTGCTTGCTTGTGTGTCACTTTAATGTCTATTCAAAGAATTGCATGACGAGTAATGATGAAGAGAGTAATGGGTTAGTGAAGGCAATCTTGTACCTAAATTTTAAGTGGTGATTATATAGGAATTTACCACTCTCTGCGATCATCATCTTTCTCAATCCATCTTTCCCATCGTATTTAAAGGACTAATTATCATAAACCTGCATTTCTAATTGTTTCCTCATCTCTCTCCCTCTTCCCCCCACCCCCCCCCTGCGTTCGCGCGCGCCTTGTTTTTCTCTCCAGAACCCTAGAAAGCTCTGAAAAACCAAAGAACTCAAAATAGTTGCTCAAAAGAAAATTGGGAGGATTAAGCACAGTCATTTGTATGGACTGTATGTCTGTCCTTACCTTTTTTAAGGACAGCAGGCAAGTTAACATGGCCTAACTCATGTTTTTTTATTGAGTATCCCAGTGATTCTACTTTGAGTTTTGAGGTCATTGGATATGGCAAAGCTATTTTCTAATTGTCGAATATCAATTGATCCCATCCAGAGTCTGGTGTTTTGGTCACAATTGGGATCGCCTCAGCTGCTTTCTTTGATCTCTGTAAGAGTGTCTAAAGTTTACAAGGCCTAGGTTTGTGTCCTTCAGCAAATGTTTTGATTTCTTGCGGATGTTTGCAATCCAATTTAGATGGAAATAGTTGGTCGACTGTCTCTGTTGTGGCTAGTTGGTATTTACATAAGTTGTTTGTTGGTTATTAGCTAGTCTTGTAAATAGCATCTGTTATGTTTGTTGTGATTGCTGAATATTGTAGTTTTCTCATGATTTCTCCTATTTCTGCATTTGATTATGTTAAAAAGCAGGCTGCTACCTTTAAATTGAATGGGGCTAATTATATAGCAGCTCAAGCTAGGGAGTTGTCACCATTGAATGGGGATCAAACATGATAAACTTTTAACTTCCGAATGAATGGGGAAGTTCTCATCCCCATTCATTTTCGAAAATAAAACACAGATAACTTCACCGTTAAATGTTGGTTATGAAATAGCATGGAGCCTTCAGTGAGTGTTGTTGCCATGTTTCTTAGTATGGTTTAGGAGATTTGGCTTACCATCGATTTTTTTTTTTCTTTTTAATTGAAGGAAAATTTCTTTGAGTTCTTCTATTTGGATAAGGACGTTTCAAAGCTTAAGTAAGAGATTAGGCAGTGTTATAGTCTATTTAAGTGAATTCTTGATGATCTTAACCAGTATCATCATTTGACTACTAATTGCAGAGGAATTTTCTACTAGTTTCTGTCTAGGCTGCATTTGGAAATCATTTTTTTGTTAAGTTGTAAGTGGGATGAAAACTTCCCTTTGCTTAGTAAAGTTTATTCTTGTATTTTAAGGGCCTTGGTTACATATATATACCCCTCTAGTTCTGTTGGATAAGACAATTCAGCCTTACATTCTTTAACCAGTTATCAAGGTGCACGTTTAAAAGTAGAGGCAGTAGGTCACAATCCCCAGAAGTATAGAAGACTTTTCTGAAAGTTAATTTACTTGATTGTGACTCAGCTTGACATCACTTTTGTTGTCATGGTGATTATTTAGTTCATTCAAGCTCATTGCCATGTTGTGCGCCATATCTTGATGTATATAAGGGATGCTCCTTGCAAGGATTTGGCATTCAATTAGAAAGACAATCTTGACATTGTTGCTTCTCCAGATGTGGACTAGGCTGGTGATCACCTTGATAGGAGGTTCATGGCTGACCTTTGCACCTACATAGAATGTAATGTTGTTACTTGGAAGAGAAAAAAACAAGAATGTGGTGGTGAGATATAGTGCAGAAGTGGAGTAGAGGACTATGTCCTATACAGCATTTGAGATCATATAGTAAGATCATTCCTGGAGTAGATGAGCTTTCATAAGAAAAATCCCTTGAAGTTGTTCTGTGATAACCAGATAGCAATTTAGATAGCCAGTATTCTCAAAAGCAAATCAAACACATTAGCATTGAATGTTTTTTAATACAAGATATAGTCGTAAGGAAGCAAATTGCAACATCAATGGTAAGTCATGTGATCAGATATGAGTTACAGGCATAAACCTCTGAAACAAGCTGGGCATGGTGAGCACATGTCCACTACAGGGAGAGAACAGAGAGTTACATGTTTGTGGCGATAAATCTTATATGCTTATACAGGAAATGACACTTTTCTTTAGAAGTCACCACAGAGCTTATAAATGGGCCTCAATGTGCAAAACCTGATCATATTGGTGTTGCAAAATAATTTAGTTTTACCTTTAGGCCTCTGCTAATATCATGATTTCAGAGTTTCCTATTCAATGTCTGATAAAATTACTTTACAAGATGGAACCGACAGCTTCGTCTATGTAAATTGCATGCCCGAGGAGAGGTAGATGGCATTGTGGGATTTTTCAAAGAATTTGTTTATTTTGTTGATTGGTATTGTAGTTGTCATAGCCATGCAAATCTGTACTTTTTTTTTTTAAGCATACAAATTATGTTGAAGAAAATTAACATTTAATATTCTATTAAATGGTGCAATACCAATACAAATTGTTGAGATCCATTTTTTTCTTTTTTGGCTTAGTATATCTTGATTATCAAGCAAGGTCATAATAGATATGTGACTCTAAATAGAGCTGAGTAGAGGTCATGTCGTTCATATTTTTTTTTTTTTTAGCATTCAGGAAAAAAAAAATCTGTCTTTACTGAGTCAGTTAAGTAGGGTGATATTAAATGTACTTACAATGAAAAGTACGATAAAACCTTTAATTGGCCTCAAATTACATAGTCAGGTTTGTACTGGCAGAATAAGATTTGAAATTTACTTTCTGCTTGTTTAGTGTGATGCTAAGAAATTGAAGGAAATGAAGAGGAATCAATTTCTCTGTCTTAAAAGTTTTTCAATTTTTATGCTTACGAAAATAAAGCACGCCCCAATTAACCAGCTTAGTTAAGAGAAATTTTGTTAACAGCAATCCTGGTAGTTGTAAACCTCAATCTTGGATCATGAAACAAGAATATATTAATTGCCTTCTAGAGTTGGTTGATGTTTGAATAAAACTTGGATAAAAACTCCATGCATCCTCAGACTTCGGCTGCAATTGTTTAATTGGCATTCTTGTTGTCACTTGCAGCAAACAAACACCGCAGATATGTTAGAAGAGGCAGTAGAGTATGTTAAGTTTCTCCAAAAGCAGATTCAGGTACTCCCTGCATTGAACTACTTTGAAATTTTATGAGTTTCTAAGAAGATACAGGCAGATAACGAAATTATGAAAACAATTACCATTTTGTCTTACATAATTTTGCAAATCCAAATATTTTTTTGCTGTTGCCCCTCTTCTAGGCAAATGACTAGATGGTAAGAGCTATGAGATTGAAAAGAATATATAGGAAATACAATTGGACTGGATATGATGTTTAACTGAAGTGCAAAGTGGAAGGCATATTTTTCACAAATTGAACATCCCGTATATGGCAGGAACTCTCTGAGCATCAACGGAAATGCAAATGTGTAGTCAAAGATTAAGCAGAAGACAGTATGAAAAATGGTTCTCCCAATCATGTGTAATTATCTGATTTTTGAGGTCCCAAGGTTCATCATGGTAATTTGCAATTTATACCTCTGTCTCTCAACTATTCACCTTGTAATTACAAGATCCAGTACTTCTCTTCGATATGTAGATTTCAGGTTCCATAGTTGAGTTTAAGATCAAGACTATCTGCTTCATCTTGGCAAAACTGCTCAGATCTGCTTAGTATGGTTGTAATTTCTTCTGAAAAAAAAAAAAGAAAAAAAAAGAAGTGGTAGTTGTTGCAAAATAATGTACACATTAATATATTTTTTCAATTGTTGCTCCATAGGCTTCCTTGTTTAGGATACATGTTTTTCATATTCACAGTATTTGGAAAATATGTATTTTCATAGTTTACTTATCAAGAAGCTGTGGGATGGATAAGATCTTTTTTAATGATATATGTGTCATTATTTTTTACCAACTCCCCATAAATAAATCTTCTAATTTTATTTCATTTACTCTCAACTGCAATTGTTATGTTGTCATGGTGGATAAGGTTTGTTTCACGTGTGAAGTTACTGATGCATATGGTTGAATTCCTTAACTTTCTACATTAATTAAGATTACCGTTCGGTTTTTGCAATTGTCTGTTCCAAGTAATATCAAATGTTATAAGTTGATAATGTTCTGACTATTTTATTTAAAGAACAATGTTCTGTATATATTCTAAACAAGATATTGATTGGCTGCTAGTTTTTAATTTAAATTTGAACTTGTTTTCTTGATTAATGTTGTAGAGATAATGAAATTTGCATCTTTATATCTAATCTACAAACTCACTCAGAATATATGAATTTCTGTTCATATTGAGGTTCAGCAGTGCATGGTTAGCAACGGTGCTTTATCTTATGACACTAATTTTCAATTTCAAGAAAGATTTGTATGTTTATGAAATGCATACAAATAAGTATAAATTTTTATGTGTAATGACAATTTCACATTTCAAAAAATGTTCATGTTCTAATGCATAAAAAGCTATGATATTGCCGAGTACAGTGGCTGCAGATTATAAATCATGTATAAACATTGAGCTTTGGATTCTCTCTCTCTCTCTCTGCTCACGGAACTTAAGAGCTGTTGAGGTAAAACACCTTGTGTTACTGAATAATTTTACTATTTCTTTTGTTCTTTTTTGGTGAAATCATTTGTTTTCTTTGTTTGAATCTAATGCTTTCACTAATCCCCATCCTATAGATTTAGTGTCTCTCTAACTTGCATAAAATAGTAATATTTATGGCATTATGTAAGCTTTTTATGTTAGTTTACCAAATGAAGTATGGATGGAGTCAATGTTAGATATCTAGTAGATTTTTTAAGCATTTGAAAGAGAGGTACCACACTACTACTTTGTTAGGTTACTAAGTCTTTGTTGGACAAAGACTTGTTTTATAAACTTGAATTTTAGATTTTTTAAGTATTTTACTCCGACTAAGTCTTTGTCATAAACTTGAATTTTTTATGTCTTGAATTTGTAGTCATTATATTCCAACCTCTTGTTTTATATCTATTACGTATGCATTGCTTTTGACTACAAATTGTTGGATATATATCACGGGATATTGCAAACAAAGATGGTTCTAGGAGGGGACTGGCATGGCCCATGCCTCCCTCCACTTTTGTAATATTCTTTATAAATTTGTCTTAATTTATATTCTTGGGCTAAAAATTTTTTGTTTGGCCCTTTGGCCATAAAAAAGTAGTCTAACTATTTGACGCTAGTTCCTGCCTTTTAGTCCCATGGGCTTAAAAAAAAAGGTAGTCCCAAACTCTATACGAATAACGTTGTGACGATTCTTCTAATGCCACATTTCCAAAACATAGTAGCAATTTTTAGGTACGGTTGTCTAATATTTTTATTTATTTATTTGTTAATTATAAAACATATTTTTTTGTTTATTATTAAATATAAAAATTTTAGTATTATTATACTGAGTTTGTATTACGAAGATTATTATACACCGGAAGAAATAGATCTAAACTCTCTAGGTATGATTTTTTTGTTAATCAATTGTGTTTAGTCTCATGTCATTTGGTTTTTTTTTTTTCCTATTATATTGAGTTGTTAAACGCTTGGTTATTGTTATTTAATTAATTTGTATTATATTATTAATTATGAAAACGCAATATAAACTGGCATAGTTATATGAAAGTTATTATATCTATTTTTCCTCATGCTTTTTTACCTAAATACCCTAATCCAATTATGTAAATTTATTTGTAAATGATGGGTAAGTGAACTACAATTATGACTTTTTAAAACAAAAAATGCACAAAGTTCAGAAGCTAATGTTGGTGATGCAGCATCGTTAACTTCTGATATATCCCAATTTCTTTTGCATATATTTTGTTAACACTAAATGTATGGATACTAATTTTATTTTTTTATATGTTGATTTTATCTTCAACTTGAATATATTTATTATTCATGCTTTTTTATCTCTCTCTTTTAAAAAATTCATTCTTGCTTTGGCCCCTTATTGATTGTAATTCCCGGTTCAGTCCCTAATTGCAAAGAGTTGCACGCTACAAAATCAATCAGTCAACACTCAACATTCAACAGGTTATTGCGATTACTTTTTTTTTTTTTTTTTCCTTAGATAAATAGGGGAACGGGGGAAAAGGTTACTGCGATTACTTGTTCAAGGATAGAAACTGCCTTGAAGTCTGAGGATGCATTGGACAACGTTTATTAGAAAAATGATTTCTCTTGTGGATCCACACATCTACTATACGGCAATGTACAGCAATGTAAAGGAGGAGATGGAAGGGGTGTTTAAATGCAGATGCAGATATATTGTTATTCGCAATATCTTCATGTGATTATTACTTTTAGGTATCTGTGTCTGCGTGGTTATTGTGATTATTATTTATTATCTGCATATAAGCTAATAGACTTTTTAAGCCTTGAAGTTGTAATTCCAACTACTAGTAAACACATAAAGGCATTTTAAGTTTTTTTTTAGTAAATAATCAAAGCACTAGCAACAAATCAAAAACTCAAACAGTTTGTTTCTCAGAAGATAAAAACAACTAACAATACACATTAGCCTATGAATGCCCATATAAACTTTAAATAACTCACTGAGCACTATTATTTAACTATTATTCATATTACACTTGCTAATCATTTTGCCATGAAATTTTCATCACATACATTATTTAGCTTCCTATGTCATCAAATACACACGTGTGTGTGTCAAAAATTTAACACTATAAATGGTGTTTGCTAATCGCATCTGCATATGTGGATAAAGGATGTGGGTTGTTAATATTCGCCTGCATTTACACCCCTAAATTATAAGCGGCTGCGGTTATTCCCTTTTAACTGCAACTACTTTAGGCATTTATTATTTTTAAATTACCGCAACCACTAGGTTGGTTAGCGGTTAACCGAAACAAGTGATTATGCAATTATTGAAGGCCGGTTATTAATCATTAACCACTTTTCAAATAATAGGCATCTTTTAGTGTTTTAAGCCTTTTTTTGGACCACATTTTTAGGGCCTATAAACTCCTGTTTTTAAATAAATCCTAAATTGAGCTTACTATAATTGTCATCGTAGAATTGAATCCCATCGTTTACTTGGGAAACAAAAAAAAAAAGGCCCAATTGAGCTTGATTTTATGAGAGTTAAAAACTGCATAAGCATGCTATCGTTTCCAAGTGCACGTGAATGCAAATCCATGGAAAACTCCAACCCATTAAAGTTGATACACAAACCAAAAACCCTAGAATGCACAATGTTTCATTAGCATATTACACCAACACTTAAATATTTGCTCCGAAAACAAAGAAACACACTTAATATAAACACAAATACAACTATACGACAATAAGCGGAGAAAACTGGGGTTATAACCAGGTACTGCAACATATGTATTTGACTAATTATTTGAAATTGGTTTAGTGCCTCTTCCACTCCATAATTTTCTTTTTTTTTTCTGTTTCATAAAAGTCAGATGATGCAACTCAAATTATTCGCAGGTACGTCCTTAATTTGAACTAGAGTGGATTGCTCACCCATGTGTTATTTTTCTTTATACTAGTTGACTGTTTTTTCTTCTATATCCGTGGATGGGCTGCATGGGCATATAAAACTATCTGGTTCTTATATATCAATGAGTCCGGTTTGGAAGCTTTGCTTGACAATCTTGCTGATTATGGGAGTGACTGTACTGCTGTTCATTTTTTGTTGTCCTCCATGTAGTTTGTTAGAATAGTTTATGGTGAGCATCTATAAAATAAGACACGTAAGCAGGAAGAGTTTGCCAGAATATGCCCGCGAGGGATAACTCTAATATTAAGTCAGAACTTGACTTTTTATGAGGAAAATTGATAATAGAGTAATTGGGAGCATTCCTAGTGGCCTCAACAAATTTTACTAGTCAATTTAATTGAAAATTATTTTTTCTCTATTTTAATCATCAACTTTTTTAAAGCATCCCTAGCAGCCTCAGCAAATTAACTATCCACTATCACTGTTCTATTTAAATTTTTTTTTCAAAGATTTCTTTATTCTTTCTCAAACATTTATATTTTTGAATGTTTGTTTTTTACTAACTGTCATATTTTTTAATATTTGTCATATCCTAACAGTCATGTTTTGAAAATTTTGTCTTTTTCCTAATAGTCATATTTTTAAATTGTTGTTTTATTCTAACGGCCATATTTTAAAAAATTTATATTTTTCTTAAAAATTTGTGATAAAAAAACATTTAGAATATTATTATTATTATTAGTAGTAGTAGTAGTATGTGAGTTTTGTCATGGGAGAGGAAGGAAGAAGAAAAAGAAAAGGGGAAGAAAAAATAAAAAATAAAGATGAGTGATAAAATATTAATTTTTTAATATTTGATGAGTAAATAGTATTCATCAAATTTGATGAGTGAATAGTACTCATCAAATTTGATGAGTCTATTCAACTCAATCAAATTTTTTGGTTAAAGTGTTGAGTCCACTAAAGGGGATTTTTCACCTTTTGATTAAATTTACTCAACAAAAATAGTCAAAAATTAATTTTATTGAGTCCATTAAGAATGCTATGAGTAGACACAAAAATAAAAGGATCAGGCTTGCATGCTGTAGAAAAACTACAGCATGCAAGCTGTAAAAAAAAATGAAGGGCCCAGATTCATTGAAATTTTTTTTCAAATGAATGTTGGCCCTTAGATATCTACAGCTTCCATGCTGTAGTAAAAACTACAGCATGGAAGCCTCATCCAAAATAAAAGATCCCCTCACCTAGACGTTTCCCTTCCTTTTTATATGCTTATCCTTCTTAGTGGGACCGAGCTATCTCGGAAGCAGTTTCGGGACGTCGTGGGTAGTCTTGCATGATCCTAGATGGTTGCTCACGTCTAACACATTCCCCTATATATTCGAGACCATTCCAAGTGGCCCTAGAACTGTGGGAGTAGGCCTGATTTCCCAAGAATTTTTCACTTCTTGGCCTTTTTGGATTTTTCTCTTTGGTTTTAGGAGTCATTGCATAGGTTTTAATCTTGGGTTTGGTTGGGCTTACTAGTATTTTATGGGCTTTGTAGAAGTCCGAGCCACTTGCTGATATTACCAACCCAAATTCCTAACACAATTCTATGATCCATGCACTCATCCTAATGCTTTGGTGTGTTGGTTTCTCCATAAATTTATGTAACTACATATATTCATTTGTATGTAACTAATTATTCACATTTACTGCAAAAGCTAGATAGAAAGCAAAGGGATTGTATGACCCCAAATTTTTATACAAAATCGGTCTTTATTATTATTTTTAAAAAGTTTAGAGGGAATCAACGGCTGAGAATCTTATATGAAGGGCTAGAGATAAGGAGATCAGATAAAATTGTCACGTGTTAATGAATTAGAATATAATAGTGGGCTGGATAGCTCGAGCATGGGCTTATAACTGAATTAATTAGGAGCCTTGGGCTCATGGGAAAAATAAAAAGGGCGAAACCTGTTGTTAATAGGCATTCAGATAATTCAATTCTTATTGTTAACTTAGACTCTTAGAAACCCTTTTCATTCGGGAGGTTAGTCATCCTCAAAATTGACCAGCTTCATAACTTTTTGTTTTGCGTCATTACTATGTCCCACATCCCCATGAAAAATATTAGTCTAATTGGTGGACCAGAACAAGATTCTTCAAAAGAAAAAATCCATGGATGGCTTTATGCAATGCGGTTAAATAACTGCTTTTGTGGATCTCTAAAATTGTTAACGGTTAATAATTACTTTGCTGGTATATTTTAAGAAAAATAAAAAAAAAATTATAATTTTTATCATTTTTTTTAAAAAAAATTAAATAATATTTATTGTTCAATTTCATCCAACTTTACATATATAAATAAAAATATATCATACAAATATAAAATAAAACTCTTAAAAATAATAATAATATACAAAACTAAATAAAATTGAACTTTAAGCATTTTTCAAAGGTTCACATGATTTTCCTTTTAAATTGTTGAGCCAGATACGTCTCTTTTTCCGCTTATTTTAAGATTCTGGGTGACTAAAATAATAGAATAACCGCCATGAAACCAATATATAGTCAATATTCCACTCAGAAAGTTGTTCAAACATGAAGCCAAAAACAAACCCAGTGGCGCCAAATATAGAGGATGCAGTTCTACTCCCATAATTTTTTGTCTTGTCTTTTGAAAAAAGCGATTGTTTCAGCGAATTGCTCTTTTCGCCATCGTTTCCTTCTTGGTTTTCTTCCCTCGTCGGGGTCGTGGTTGCGGCAAAGCCATGTAACAAGTTACTTACAAAAAAGAAAAAATAAAAAAGGCCATGTAAACAAGTTGCGAGTGCTAACAGATGAAAATGGTTTAAAAATGCACTTAATTATCCAAAAGACAACATCACCAGAATATTGAAAAAGAAAGTTGTAAATCATTATGATGGAATATTATTATTTCGAAGAGTTTTGATTATTTCAACGGAAAACACTGCCTGAAATTAAGTTGAAAGTTTGATAATTTTTTAGTGGTTCAAGCAGCCAACTTAATTATTGATCACAGTTTGCAATTACTTCCAAATACTATCCAAGTGCCTCAACCAACTTGGCCAGGGCTATGCTAGACGAACCAGATGCTGATCCCAAAGCAGCCAAAGCCATTTCTCTCATCTTCAAACTTTTTCCCCTGAGCTCTCTCCCTTGTTCCGACTCCATCAACTCCCTAAGCCTTCTCTCCAACTCATACCCACTCACAAACCCATCATCCTGCCTCTGCTCCAAGTCAATAGCCATCTTCATGTCATTCACCAAAACGTTCCTGTTCAGGTGCTGCTCCGCATAGAGCGGCCAAGCCACCATCGGCACTCCCGCAACCACCGCCTCCAACACTGAGTTCCACCCACAGTGAGTCACAAACCCCCCAACGGATTCTTTTCTCAGCACAGCCACTTGGGGTACCCACGTCTTCACCACCATGCCCCTATCTTGGGTTCTCTCCAGAAACCCTTCTGGCAACACACCCTCCAAATCGAACTCGACAGTATGATTCTCAGCCTGCTTGGTTTTCTCATCGCGTGGTGGCTTTTTCACCACCCACAAGAATCTCTGCCCGCTCCTTTCCAACCCATAGGCTATCTCTTTCATTTGCGCCACCGAGAACGATCCTCGGCTGCCAAAGCACAAGAACATAACACTTCCACTCGGTTGGCTGTCAAGCCATGACAAACATTCATCCTCAAGCACTCTATCACCTTTATTTGCATCTTCACTTGCTTCCTCTCCTGCGGCAGCAATCAAAGGACCTATAGAGTAAACAGGCGGAGTTGGCGAATCAGGAACGCACACACCATCAATAATGGCCTTTATGGCTTTTGGCTCCAGGTCCTCAAACGTGTTTGCTATAATCCCATTCGATTTTGGAAGATGTGAACAGAAGTTGAGTATGTCCCAATAAGCAGGGTCGTCACGGTCGAGTGTTGGTTCAGGCATATGCGTTGCTTTCAACGGTGAGGACATTCCTGGGATGTGAAGCTCAGTGACGGTGAGGTCCTTGAAGCTCTTGGTGGTTTGCTCGTGGATCTTGGGGAGGTATAAGAAGGTAGCGAGAGCATAAGCACCAGAAGTGAAGAAATAATAAACAGGAAGTTTGAGATCTTTGGCTATGGGAAGAGCCGAGGTGCAGAAAACGTCGATGATAAGGGCACGAATAGTAGATGACTTGGAGATTTGTTGGAGTATATGGGGGGCATGGGCTAAGCTGAGGCGGATAAACTCGAACGCTACAGCCGCAGGGCTGCGAGTTGGGGTGGTGTCAACGGAGACAGAGGGTAAGGGGTGGAAGGAGATGGAGGGATTGGATTGGGAGACATGGTGGATGTAGGAGGTGACGCTTGGGGTGTCCCAAGCGGAGCCGGTGGTGATGAGGATGGTGATAGAGAATTTGTGAGCGTAGTGGTGGAGGATGAGTTTGCCAAGCTCAACCATGGAGATCACGTGGCCCATGCCTGGAGCTGGGAGTAGGACGATGGTGTCTTGCATCTTCTATATTTGGCTTCTCTGCTTTTGTTTTTGGCTTTGTGTTTGAACAACGTATTGAGTGGTAGGAAGTGATAGACAAAGGAACCTGAGCTTTTATATATATATTTGCTGAGATGGAAAATTTGACTATATAGTGTTTTCATGGAGGTTATTCTATTATTTTAGTCAGCCAGAATCTTAAAATAAGAGGAAAAAGAGACGTATCGCGCTCAAAAATTTAAAGGAAAATCATGCTGAACCTTAGCATTTTTAAAAGAAAAATGATAGAAATTGATAATTTTCTTATCAACACTCATATTCGACTTAACAAATATTTGACTAAATTTTAGTTAAAAAATCACTTTTTAATATTTTAACAATCAACTTGTTAAATAAACTTACATTGACTTAGCATTTAACTAATAATTTTTACTATTATATTTAATTATTCATTATCTATTTTTTTTTCAACAATCATATTTTTGAAATCTTATCATTTCTTAATGTTCATATATTTTTTTAACTTTGTCTTTTTCCATCGGTTATATTTTAAAATTTTATTTTTCCATAATGGTCATTTTTTTTTTAGGTTAACCCCAAAATTGGTACGTGTGCTTATCATAGAAATCAAACCAATACTCAATTTCAAACATTTTGTAATGCGTACTTGATCTATACCCTATAATTCACGACTTGGTACTTCTGTCATCAATTTTGTTATTGGTCTTAACGGAATGCCACGTGGAGACAGCATTATAGCCAACACCTGTCCCCTAGGCCACATAGGTACGCCATGTAGGTATATCATAAGAGGTACCATAGTTTATATGTCACGTGTGAAAAAAAAAATAAAAAAAAAAATAAAAACTTAAAAACACTTTAAAAACTAAAGAAAATTTTTTTTTTTGGAGTGGCCGGTTCATGGCGTGTTCGGCCACCCCCAACATTGCAAAGAGGGGTGGCTGAACCACTCCAAAAGCTTTGGGGGTGCGGCCACCCCTGATTGGCCTGGGTGGTTTTGGTCATCCCATATTGGTTGGCTGGTGGCCGAACCACCCTTATGCCAAACGAGGTGGCCCACTTTTGCAAATGAGGGTGGCCGAGACCACTCAAGGCTACGGGGTAACCGCCACCCTCAAGGCTCTGGAAGTGGTTCGGCCATCTTCCATTTTGTAAGTTGGGGGTGACCGAAACCACCTCAGGCCTAATCGGGGGTGCCGAAACCACCCCAAGCCCAATCAGGGGAGGCTCTGCCACCTCCAAGGCTTCTTAAGGGTGGTTTCGGCACTTCCTTTTTGCAAGTTAGAGGTGGCCAAACCACCCAATGGTCCGAACCACCCCAAATATTTTTTTTTCTTCCCTCAGTTTTAAAGTGTTTTTATTATTGAATTATTGATTATTATTATTATTTTACACGTGACATATAAACTATAGGTACCTTGCTGTGATATACCGTACG
The DNA here is from genome assembly GCA_900184695.1 of Betula pendula. NCBI lineage: Eukaryota > Viridiplantae > Streptophyta > Magnoliopsida > Fagales > Betulaceae > Betula > Betula pendula. The sequence continues at coordinate 36,113 of FXXK01000953.1, read as the reverse complement.
TGCGTAACCATGTACATCGTTAAGACTATGACAAAACGTTTGACAAAAGTACCCAAGTCGTGAATTAAGGGTTAACGTTAGGTACCACATCACAAAAGTTTTTGCAACTGAAATATCGGTTTGATTTCGGTGACAAGCACATATACAAATTTGGGTTGCACCCTTGTTTTTTATCATAGTAATTCATACCAAGTTCTAATATCATTCAATAGCAATAGCAAGAAGTAGCATTGAAGGCACTCACCTTCAAGTATCATTCTATAGCTAATTTAGGTGTAACTAGTAGATTCATATGGAGGGAGAGTACACAGATATGAAGAAGAGTTGTTGAATGTTGAGGTGGTGACTGACTGATTTGTAGCGTGCAATTTTTGCAATTTTGGGACTGAACAGGAATTACAATCAATAGGGACCAAGCAAGAATGAATAATATATTAAAATAGAGAGATAAAAAAGCATGATAATAAATATATTAAATTGAAGATAAAATCAACATATAAAAAAATAAAATTAGTATCCATACATTTACTGTTAACAAAATATATGCAAAAGAAATTGGGATATATCGGATGTTGCGATGACACATCACCAATATTAGCTTCTAAACTTTGTACATTTTTTGTTTTAAAAGTCATCAATTGTAGTTGACTTACCCATCATTTACAAATAAATTTACATAGCACGTAGATTATTTAGGTAAGAAAGCATGAGGAAAAATAAAATAATAACTTTCATATAACTACAACGTTTATATTGCGTTTCAAGAAGTTAATAATATTAATGCAATTAATTAAATAACAATAACCAAGCGTTTCACAACTCAATATGATAGGAAAAAAAAAAACCCAAATGACATGAGACTAAACATAATTGATTAAAAAAAAAATCATACCTAAAGAGTTTAGATCTATTTCTTTAGGTGTATAATATTCTTCATAATACAAATCCAGTATAATAAACAAGAAAAATATTTTATAATTAACAAATAATAAATAAACTATTAGACAACCTACCTGAAAATTGCTACTATGTTTTGGAAAAGGTGTATTTAAGTTCTTAAAACTTGAATATAAACCTTTAATAAGTAATTTTGCATCTCAAAAAACGAGAAGAATGATATTTAAATAAAATATAATATTAAATTTAACAAAAAGGCTTCATTTAAACTTCTCGCCTTAGGCCTCCAAATGTATCGAGCCGGCACTGGGTGGAGGTTCATATTAAAGAACCTATATATATATATATCCGGAAAATGCTTGTGCATCTTTCATTAGTCATTTTGACTAAAAAATTGGCTCTCTCTTTTCTTTAATAATAGTAAAAATAGATAAATAAATAATTTTTTAAATGGATTAGTAAAAGTGAATAACTAAAATTCTAAACTAAATATATGTATTTTTAAAAAAGTTAGTAACTAAAATTAAAAAATATTTTCTTTAGCTCAGAAAAAAAAAAAAAAAAAAAAAAAAGACTTCTTAAATTTACGAAAAATCTTATATATCAATGAGTTTGCTTTAGAAGCCTTGTTGGACAATCTTACTGCTTATGGGAGTGGCTGTATTGCTGTTCGTCTTGGTTGTCCTCCATGCGTGCAGTTCTATGATCCATGCACTCAGCCTAATGCTTTGGTGTTGGTTTCTCCATAAATTTGAAGAAATTTATGTTACTACATATATTCATATGTATGTAACTAATTATTCACATTTACTGCAAAAACTAGATAGAAAGCAAAGGGATTGAAGAATATTAATTAATAAGCTATATCTGAAATGACTCAAAATTTTACACAAAACCGGTCTTTATTGTTATTTTTAATATATATATATATATAAAACCGGTTATCGATTACCCAATTAATAACTGCTTTTGTCAATCTCTAAAATTGCTAACTACAACCGGTTTAAGCTATTATTTGGTTATCTGATTAACGGTTAATAATCACTCTGCTTGTATACGACTCACATTGGACTCAACAAAGTAGCTAAAAATTTATGTTGTTGAGCCCTATAACAAAATTTTCTTTAAAAAACCTCACATCCGGCTCAGTAAAATACTCAACAATTAGCTTAGCTGCTACAATACTCAACAACTTTACTGAGCACTGTAGCTCACCAATCTATATTTTAATTAATAAAATAATCATCTCCTCTCTCCCTCTCTCTCACGCGTCTCCGCTTTTCTTCTTTTCTTTTAATCCTATGCCTTCTTCTCTCTTACGCCTTCTTTTTTTATCTTCTTTTTTATTTTTTTTCCTGCGATTGTTTTTCTCTTTGGTATTGAATGCTTCATTTAAAAAAGAAAAAAAAAAGACCTTTATAAAAAGATAAATTTTTTTTTTAAAAAAAATGATCATTATGAAAAAAATAAATTTTTAAAAATATGATCGATAGAAAATGATATTTTAAAAAATATGATTGTCAGGAAATGATAAAGTTTTAAAAATATAATTGTTGGAGAAAGAATAGATAACGAATATTTAAATAGAATAGTAAAAGTTATTAGCTAAAATGTTGAATCAGATGTAGATTCTTTTAAAAATTTGATAGCTAAAATAGAAAAAATGATGTTTTAGCTAAAATTTAGTCAAATATTTGCTGAGTCAGATATGAATACTCTACCAAGATAAGGAAATTATGATTTCCATCTTTTTTCTTCTAGAAAAATGATTTTCTAGAAGAAATTATGTTCACATGATTTTCCTTTAAATTGTTGAGCCGGATACGTTTTCTCTTTTTCCTCTTATTTTAAGATTAATTCTGACTAACTAAAATAATAGAATAACCTCCATGAAAAGTTGAAAAACAACATATAGTCAATATTCCACTCAGAAAGTTGTCCAAACACAAAGCCAAAAACAAACCCAGAGAAGCCAAAATTGAACATGCAAGACGCTGTAGTTCTACTCCCATCTCCTAGAGATTTAGCGTCTCTCTAACTTGCATAAAATAGTAATATTTATGGGATTATGTAAGCTTTTTTATGTTAGTTTACCAAATGAAGTATGGATGGAGTCAATGTTAGACATCTAGTAGATTTTTCAGCATTAGAAAGAGAAGTACCACACTACTACTTTGTTAGGTTATCGTATTTTACTCCGACAAAGACTTAGTCTTTATCATAAACTTGAATGTTTTATGTCTTGAATTTGTAGTCATTATATTCCAACTTCTTGTTTTATATCTATTACGTATGCATTGCTTTTGACTACAAATTGTTGGATATTTATCACGGGATATTGCAAGCAAAGATGGTTCTAGGAGGGGACTGGCATGGCCCATGCCTCCCTCCACTTTTGTAATATTCTTTATAAATTTGTCTTAATTTATATTCTTTGGGCTAAAAATTTTTTGTTTGGCCCTTTGGCCATAAAAAAGTAGTCAAACTATTTGACGCTAGTTCCTGCCTTTTAGTACCAAATGGGCTTAAAAAAAAAGGTAGTCCCAAACTCTGTAAGAATGACATTATGACGACTCTTCTGATGCCANCTTAGTCTTTATCATAAACTTGAATGTTTTATGTCTTGAATTTGTAGTCATTATATTCCAACTTCTTGTTTTATATCTATTACGTATGCATTGCTTTTGACTACAAATTGTTGGATATATATCACGGGATATTGCAAGCAAAGATGGTTCTAGGAGGGGACTGGCATGGCCCATGCCTCCCTCCACTTTTGTAATATTCTTTATAAATTTGTCTTAATTTATATTCTTTGGGCTAAAAATTTTTTGTTTGGCCCTTTGGCCATAAAAAAGTAGTCAAACTATTTGACGCTAGTTCCAGCCTTTCAGTCCCAAATGAGCTAAAAAAGAAAAAGTTGTCCCAAACTCTGTAAGAATAACATTGTGACGACTCTTCTGATGCCACCTTTTCCAAAACATAGTAGCAATTTTCAGGTACAGTTGTCTAATGTTTATTTATTTATTTGTTAATTATAAAACATATTTTCTTGTTTATTATACTGAGTTTGTATTATGAAGAATATTATACACCTAAAGAAATAGATCTAAACTCTTTAGGTATGATTTTTTTTGTTAATCAATTATGTTTAGTCTCATGTCATTTGGGTTTTTTTTTTTCCTATCATATTGAGTTGTGAAACGCTTGGTTATTGTTATTTAATTAATTTGCATTATATTATTAATTCTGAAAACGCAATATAAACTGTTGTAGTTATATGAAAGTTATTATTTTTATTTTTCCTCATGCTTTCTTACCTAAATATCCTAACGTGGCTATGTAAATTTATTTGTAAATGATGGGTAAGTCAACTACAATTGTTGACTTTTTAAAACAAAAAATGTACAAAGTTTAAAAGCTAATATTGGCGATGTGTCAACGCCAACCTCTGATATATCCCAATTTCTTTTGCTTATATTTTGTTAACAGTAAATGTATGGATACTAATTTTATTTTTTTATATGTTGATTTTATCTTCAACTTTAATATATTTATTATTCATGCTTTTTTATCTCTCTATTTTAATATATTATTCATTCTTGCTTTGGTCCCTATTGATTGTAATTCCTGGTTCAGTCCCAAATTGCAAAGAATTGCACGCTACAAAATCAGTCAGTCACCACTCAACATTCAACAACTCTTCTTCATATCTGTGTACTCTCCCTCCATATGAATCTACTAGTTACACCTAAATTGCTATAGAATGATACTTGAAGGTGAAGTGCCTTCAATGCTACTTCTTGCTATTGCTATTGAATGATATTAGAAACTTGGTATTGAATACTATTGATAAAAAACAAGGGTGAACCCCAAAATTTGTATATGTGCTTGTCACCGAAATCAAACCGATACTTCAGTTGCAAAAACTTTGTGATGTGGTACCTAACGTTAACCCTAATTCACGACTTGGTACTTTTGTCAAAGTTTTGTCATTGGTCTTAACCGAATGTCACATGGGTACGCCACGTAGGTATATCACAGAAGGTACCTATAGTTTATATGTCACGTGTAAAATAATAATAATAATCAATAATCAATAATAAAAACACTTTAAAAACTGAGGGGGAAAAAAAAAATATTTGGGGTGGTTCGGACCATGGGGTGGTTTGGCCACCTCTAATTTGCAAAAAGGAAGTGGCCGAAACCACCCTTAAGAGCCTTGGAGGTGGCAAGCCACCCCTGATTGGGCTTGGGGTGGTTTCGGCCACCCCCGATTAGGCCTGAGGTGGTTTCGGTCACCCCCAACTTACAAAATGGGAGAGGCCGAAACCACCTCCAAGAGCCTTGAGGGTGGCCGGTTACCCCCGATTAGGCCTTGAGTGGTCTCGGCCACCCTCAATTTGCAAAATGTGGCCACCCTCGTTTGGCATAAGGGTGGTTCGGCCACCACCAACCAATATGGGATGACCAAAACCACCCAGGCCCAATCGGGGGTGGCCGGCCACCCCCAAAGCTTTTGGAGGTGGTTTCAGCCACCCCCTTTTTGCAAGTTGGGGGTGGCTGAACCACCCTCATGAACCGGCCACTCCAAAGATTTTTTTTTTCTTTAGTTTTTAAAGTGTTTTTAAGTTTTTTTTTTTATTATTATTATTTTTTTTTACACGTGGCATTCCGTTAAGACCAATGACGAAATTCTGACGGAAGTACCAAGTCGTGAATTAGGGTTAACATCAAGTACGCATTACAAAATGTTTGAAATTGAGGTATTGGTTTGATTTCGGTGATAAGCACAGGTACCAATTTTGGGGTTAACCTAAAAACAAATGACCATTACGCAAAAAATAAAATTTTAAAAATATGACCGATAAGAAAAAACAAAGTTAAAAAAAAATATATGAACATTAAGAAATAATAAGGTTTCAAAAATATGATTGTTGAAAAAAAAAAAATAGATAATAAATAGTTAAATATAATAGTGAAAATTATTAGTTAAAATGTTGAGTTAATGTAAGTTTATTTAAAAAGTTGATAGCTAAAATATAAAAAATAATATTTTAGTTAAAATTTAGTTAAATATTTGTTAAGTCGAATATTGACTGTTGGATAAGAAAATTATAATTTCTATCATTTTTCTTTTAAAAATGCTATGGTTCACATGATTTTCCTTTAAATTGTTGAGCCGGATACGTCTCTTTTTCCTCTTATTTTAAGATTCTGGCTGACTAAAATAATAGAATAACCTCCATGAAAACACTATATAGTCAATATTCCACTCAGAAAGTTGTTCAAACACGAAGCCAAAAACAAACCCAGTGAAGCCAAATATAGAAGATGCAAGACACTATAGTTCTACTCCCATCTCCGGGCATGGGCCACATGATCTCCATGGTTGAGCTTGGCAAGCTCATCCTCCACCGCTACGGTCACAAATTCTCCATCACCATCCTCTTCACCACCGGCTCCATTCTGGACAGCCCAACCATCACCTCCTACATCCACCGTGTCTCCCAATCCAACCCCTCCATCTCCTTCCACCGCTTACCCTCTGTCTCCGTCGTTGACACCACTCGCAGCCGCGCCGCCATAGTGTTCGAGTTTATCCGCCTCAGCTTAGCCCATGCCCCCCAAGCACTCCAACAAATATCCAACTCGTCCACTATTCGCGCCCTTATCATCGACCTTTTCTGCAGCTCGGCTCTTCCCATAGGCAAAGATCTCAACCTTCCTGTTTATTATTTCTTCACTTCCGGTGCTTATGCTCTCGCTGCCTTCTTATACCTCCCCAAGATCCACGAGCAAACCACCAAGAGCTTCAAGGACCTCACCACCACTCAGCTTCACTTCCCAGGAATGTCGTCCCCACTGAAAGCAACACATATGCCTGGACCGACACTCGACCGTGACGACCCTGCTTATTGGCACATGCTCTGTTTCTGTTCACATCTTCCAAAATCAAATGGGATTATAGCTAACACATTTGGGGATCTGGAGCCAAAAGCCTTAAAGGCCATTACTGATGGTTTATGCGTTCCTGATTCGCCCACTCCCCCTGTTTACTCTGTAGGTCCTTTGATTGCTGATGCAGAAGAGCCTGAGAATGAATGTTTGTCATGGCTTGACAGCCAACCGAGTAGAAGTGTTGTGTTCTTGTGTTTTGGCAGCCTAGGAACGTTCTCGGCGGCGCAACTGAAAGAGATAGCCCATGGGTTGGAAAGGAGCGGGCAGAGATTCTTGTGGGTGGTTAAAAAGCCACCAAGCGATGAGAACTTTACTGCGGAGTTCGATTTGGAGGGGATTTTGCCAGAAGGGTTCTTCGAGAGAACCAAAGAAAGGGGCATGGTGGTGAAGACGTGGGCACCCCAAGTGGGTGTGCTGAGAAAAGAATCGGTTGGGGGATTCGTGACTCACTGTGGGTGGAACTCGGTGTTGGAGGCGGTGGTTGCAGGAGTGCCGATGGTGGCTTGGCCGCTCTACGCCGAGCAGCACCTGAACAGGAACGTTTTGGTAAATGATATGAAGATGGCTATTCAGTTGGAGCAGAGGGAGGATGATGGGTTTGTGAGTGGGGCTGAGTTGGAGAGAAGGCTTAGGGAGTTGATGGAGTCGGAACAAGGGAGAGAGCTCAGGGGAAAAAGTTTGAAGATGAGAGAAATGGCTTTGGCTGCTTTCGGATCTGCGTCAGGTTCGTCTACCAGAGCCCTTGCCAAGTTTGTTGAAGCACTTGGATAGTGTTTTGTCGCCGGTGCTCAGTCTCTGCCATGGGCCATGGCCGACGGACAAGTTTGAAAGACTTTTTCTCCGTTGCAGAAGATGAAAGACGACGTGGCAGAGTGTGCGTTGAAGTGGTAGTAGCTAGCTCGACCGCAATTAAACTTCAAGAAGACCGAGAAGCGTAGATTTTATTCAATGCAAATAAGTTGCGTTTTAAATAGGAAGATTTGCGTTTTACTGTAACAGTTTAATAGTTAATTAGTGGGCTTTCGGTTCAATTGGTTGGGCCTGTCGAGTGATTTGTAACCGATTGGGCTACAACTTGTATATGGCCTGTTATAAGTAGAGGGATGGAAGTAAAGGTATGAAAAGAATGAGACCGGTTATACATACTTTTTTCTTTTTCTTTTTCTTTTTTTCCTTTAAATCAATCGTTGATTTTGTAGGACTCACATAGCATGTAAAAAGATATACATAAGACGTAAAATAAAATAAAAAATTTGAAAAAAAAATAGACAAGTGCCTCTTTATATGTAAGGAAATTGAGCATCTC
>FXXK01000952.1:130317-202164 GCA_900184695.1 Betula pendula | reverse complement strand
TCTCTCCTGCCACAATATATCAAACGAACATTTCTAATCACCACCAACCCTCCCTCACCCTTTTCTCTGAACAAACTCTTCCGGAAACCTAGATTTCTCGAGACTCAAAAATCCCCAATCCCTTCCCCCCTCTCTCTCGCTCACTGCCTTGGATTTGTGTCTTCGGAGCTCCAATCCAGAGTTTGTGTTTGTGTAGGTTGATTAGATCTTTGCTTCTCCCTCTCTCTTCGCTCACTCGCTCGCTCAAGATCTCAATGGTGGAAGGCAAGCTCGATTTGCTGGACGATCTCCTCGTATCCAAGCCGTCCGTCCTCCTGGACCTCCAAAGATTAATGTCTGTAGTGAGCTTATAAAGTCAGATCCATCGGTGCCATTGCAGTCATCAAGGCTTATTATAAGCAGAGCTTGATCGAGCTTCCTTGTGGCCTCTTCATCGTATTGTCGACGCAGGTGTCTTATTTTAAAAACAATTTCTCGACTCTTATGTGTTTTTTATTTCCATTCTTTGTTGTTGTCCTCATCAATGAAGGGTTGAAGATGGAGCCTTAATTAGTAATGAAGTATCTTTCTCCTTTTATTTTTTATTTTTGGTTGGGTAAGGGATTTCAAAGAACTGATCAACTGAAGGGTTCAGAATTTCAACGGAACAACGAACTGATTAACTTGGTGAATGAATTCGGTAATGGTGATGATGTCAGATATGAGGATATTGTGTTTGTCTCTTTGATGGGTTGTCTCATAAAAATTTAAGGATAGAGGAATACATATCCATTGGTTTCTTCAAAGAACATGAAAACAGAGTATATGATTAGAAACATTTTAGCGTAATGATCGCTGAGGGAGAACGTGCTGTATGCATGGCGGCTTTATCGATTTTGAGATTTAAGGAGACAAATTTAAGGCTTGTTTCGGCTTAAAATATTTATTAAAAAATGGTTTTTTTTATTTATTTGTGTTTTGTGCGACCAAAAATATTTTTAATTTAATCAAAAAGCTTTTTTAAGTTTCTAAAAATAGTTTCCATTTTTAAATTCGGTAAACCATTTTTCAAATTTAAGCTTCTTTTTTTCAAACCGCCAAAAGTTGCTAGCTGTTTTTCGCCGTCGCTCATTTTTCGCTCGTATGAGTCAAACGCCAAAAAATATTTTTCAAGAAAATCATTTCATTGAAAATATTTTTTGAAAAAAAAAAAATTTTATGTCAAAATAAACGTAGCATAAGTGATACATTTTTATATTTATATATAAATTTTAACTTTTAGTTTATATATTTTTATTTAAAAATCGTTTTATGTCTGTAAGGTCAAGCCCAGTTCAAGCTTGGCATATGTTATATATGAGCACATATCAAACGCTTGTTCTAGATTAGTTGGACTCATTGTTAACGAGTGCAATTTTAAGATATTTAAATGATAACCACATAAAAGTTCCTCCAGCCAAAGAATTGATTAAACCAATATTAATCTATATATCAGAACAAGCAGCATAAAATAACTTTAACATACCTCCTGCCATGATTATTCAATTAATTTGAAGCAGAAAAATTAAACCCAAAGCAATTTTCTAGAGGGGATTCTTTTAGCCTATGCTAATTTTGCATACAATGGCGTTAATTTTCTCTTTTATGTGTTTTGGTTAAAAAAAAAGAACCATAGTTAATCCAACAATATACAATACCAATATATAAGGAAATATCCCTAAAAATATTTCTAGCAAACTCAGCAAAATAATTTTGTTAAATAAATTTAACCAAAACACATAAATTCTTAAATAGTAGCTTCAGTAATTTAACCAAAATAATTTGATAAGTGTACAGTACCCACCAATTTATATTGGGGTATTATAGCTACTTTGATGTTAATATCGCTCAATGCCATCACTGTATACATCACTGTGACGACCAAATTGTAAGCTAGAGTGACGTGACAAAAATGGAAACTGTAAAAATAACTATTGTTAGTAAAAAAAATTGACATGATCAAAGCTTTTCATCATTAGGAAATTTGAAATTGGGGCATCAAATTCAAGCATGATTCCATTGTAAAACGCGATTAGTATGAAAAAAAAAAAGAAAAAAAAAAGAAAGTAAAACGTTATTTTGTACAATACTAAGGTTGATTGTTGAACTTGCTAAGCTACAAATTGACCTGGTACCACTTACCCAAAGTAGGAAAATAAAAGTAAGGTAGATTTTTTCAACACAGTACGTACCACTGACCCAATCCCCATCAAGGTGTGAATCATATCATATGACTCAGTAGCAATGACCCAAATTGTAAGTAATATGGACAGGTAATAAAAATCTACCTTAATTAGTATTACCTGAAAAAAAAGGGTAGATTATATGATTAAATTAACAATAATAATAATTAATTAATAAAAAACTTAATAAATAATAAGTTTATTTAAAAGAAAATTAAATATAAATAAAAATTTCTCATTTGGAAGAGCCAAAATATGAATAAGAGGTCCAACTTATTTTTGATAAAAGTCAAGCCCAATTTTTAATTTTAAAAATACATATATGTTTAACTTTGAAAAGAAAATTTGAAAACCAAGGGGTCATGCCCTTTATGGGTCTTTTTTATAGGCATGAAAAGTAATTCATTAGAATTTTTAGAATGGATTTATGGGTCTTTTTTCAATTCATATCTTTACATGCAATAAAGTAATTGACCGAATGCATGTGTGACCATGTTAATACCAACCCCGACGTGTTGAAAGTAAAGAAGGGGGGCAATCTTGAATATATATATTTATTTATAAGCTCAGTTGCCAATTAACTCAAGGATTGACTAAGAATTGAAAACAAAGTCGGCTAAACCTTCTGATTTAAACAATTATTAAGTTAAGATCATCAGCTTATAATTTTAATAATTCAACAGTACCACTGACCCAATCCCCTCCCACAAGGTGTGAATCGATCATATAATGTGAACTGCTATAACAAGTCAAGGTTTTTAACATTTCCGAGCTAGTCCCCGACGACCCCGCGTGACGAAAAGGTTTCCAAGACCAAATATGTTGACCTGGTGAGTTATACGTTCAACTCTCTACCTTTTTAGCTGTTGTATATACCCTCTCCATCTCCTTCACATTCCCTCATCAACAATTATTCGAAGCATTAATTCCCAGGTGATCGATAATCAGCAAAATCATGGCCGTACTATCCACGATGATCTATAATCATCTTCCTATGACCAGGCTTTCCAATAATATCCATGCACATCAAGAAGCTCTTCTCGATCACCCCCAAACAAAACGATTAAATCGAGCGTCACGTCTCGCCGAGTCCCTCTCACATCTCCTCCACCTCCATGTTGAAACCCCTTCGAAGACGAATCTTCCTCAATCCATTTGGAAATCATTTACCGAAGAGAAACACTCCACTCCCACAACTTCTCCCAAGGAGGTGATAGCAGACAAGTGGCGTGAGATTCATGGTTCCTCGGATTGGGACAATCATTTGGATCCTCTTCGCCCTTGGCTCCGACGAGAGATTGTCAAATACGGAGAGTTTGCACAAGCAACATACGACGCTTTCGATTTTGACTCTTTCTCTGAGTATTGCGGGAGCTGCCGGTACAACCGCGACAACTTGTTCGAGAAACTAGGCCTTTGTCAAAACGGCTACACCGTAAGCGACTATATTTACGGCATGTCGCATATAGACATGCCTCAATGGCTAGAGAGGTCACGTTTGGTGGACACGTGGAGCAAAGACTCTAACTGGATCGGCTATGTGGCAGTCAGCGACGACGACGAGACATGTAGGATCGGACGGAGAGATATTGTGGTGGCGTGGCGCGGAACCGTGGCACCCTCGGAGTGGTACGAGGATATGCAGAGGAAGTTAGAGCCATTTGGGCAGGGAGATGCTAAAGTTGAACATGGGTTTTCTAGTCTTTACACAAGCAAGAGTGAATCTACAAGATACAACAAGACAAGTGCCTCAGAGCAAGTGATGAAACAAGTGACAAGGCTTGTCGAGTTGTACAGAGGAAAAGGTGAACAAGTTAGCCTCACAATCACCGGACATAGCTTAGGCGGCGCGCTGGCTCTCCTCAATGCATACGAAGCCGCATCAACAATTCCCAACCTCCACGTCAGTGTAATTTCCTTTGGCGCGCCGAGAGTCGGCAACGTGGCTTTCCGAGACGAGCTTCATCAGCTGGGAGTCAAAACACTGAGGGTGGTAATAAAACAAGACGTAGTACCGAAGATGCCGGGGCTTGTTTTCAACGAGGGTTTACAGAAATTTGATGACATCATGGGGACATTAGAATGGGTTTACACCCACGTCGGCGCGGAATTGAAGCTCGATGTTCGCTCATCGCCGTACCTCAAACGAGGATTTGATTTGGCGGGGTTTCATAGCCTTGAGACGTACCTTCATCTTATTGATGGGTTTGTTAGTGGAACCACAACATTTCGGGATGATGCGAGGAGAGATGTTGCCTTAGTGAACAAGGCATGTGATATGTTGGTGGATGAGCTTAGGATGCCACGTTGTTGGTACCAATTGGCCAACAAGGGATTGGTTTGTAATGCTCATGGTAGATGGGTCAAACCAATGAGAGATCCAGAAGACATTCCTTCCCCTGCTAGGGAAGAAGGTGTGCATGCTCTTGCACAAGATGTACTTGAATCAATGTTATATGTTGTATAAACAATAATTTAATTTGTTTTAAAAAAACGTAAATTATGTTAGGGCATATTTTTTCTTAAGCGTCCACTTATAATCTCAATCTAGCATATGCAGTGACACTCCTAATCTCCACTAATTGCATGTCTAATGTTTGAAATAGTATTTTGAGAAAAGTACACATATTTTCCTCAAACTACCACTCCATTATTAATGTTACCCCAAATTAGTAATTGTGTCAACATCTTTTATAAACTACTAAAACAATGTCAATATCCCTCCAATAACCAGCAAAAAGATAAAAATAACTTTAGAAATTTTTCCAAAGAGTAATGCTGGTTATGTTTGTTAACTACTTCACTCCCCCCCCCCCCTCCTTTTTTCCTTTTTTCTCCTAAATCAACTCAACTTGTAATATCCATCAATCCACTTTTAACATTTTTTTTTTTTTATATCATATTACTCACTTTTTATTATTATTCAAATAAAAAACTTACTAAAAAATAAAACTTTTTCAATTATCCGTACAAAAAATTCACAACATTTTTTTACTTTATATCACATCAATCATTCTTATTACTATTAAAAAAAAAAAAAAATCTCTAAACCTTTAACAAAACACCACCGCTATTTAAGGGATAAACGGAACAAAATACTCCGGAGCTTGTTTGGGTTTGACTCGGTAAAGCTCGGCTTACGCGTGACTCGATTATTAAATGAGCTGCTCTTAAACATGAAAGTAGGCTCCATTATTAAACGATACATACCCAATTAAAACTCGGCTCGGCTCGGATAACATTCGTAAACAGGATCGTATAAAGTTCGACTTGCTTGTTAGCTCGACTCGTATATATTTATTAAAAATATAAATACATTAATATATATGTATATATATTAAGTAACAAACTAACATTAATTAATTGATATATATATATACACACACACACACATTTATGTTTTATAATGTTATATAATTATACAATATAAATTAAAAGTATATACAATAATTTTTATTGTAATACCATATGCTATAATTTATAAGTATTTTAAATAATGTATGTTATCACTTAAATGTTAGAAACTTAGAAGTATATAATTAAATCTGGAATTCTATAAATATTATAAAATATATATTTATAATGATAAAAAAATATTACTATGGGTATTTAAATAATGAACATTAGAATCGATAATGTGTTTGGACTTTAAAGTATACAAATTAAGTGATTAACATTAGAATAAACAATGTTTTTCTTACAATCAAAAAGTAAGTATTATTATTAGAATTTATATCAAGTGATTATATGATCATATCATATGTATTATCATTAGAATTCGGTTACATAATCATATGATCTGAGACTTTATGTCGTCTCTAAGTATTATCATTTGATGCATCATACATAAGATAAGATCATATGACTATAAATAATTTGATAGTGTGATCTAAGATTTAATATCATATGAAGTGTTAGATCATATGATAATGTTTAAATTATATGATAATATTATATCATTAGATACTTAGGATAATTCATAATTCATAAATATACATAATTACAAATTAATCAATGAGCCTATGAGAGTATGAGTATAAATTAAAGCCACATAATTTCACACAAACTGTATAAATGCATATTGTGTTTGGACTTTGGAATATACAAATTAAGTGATTAGCATTAGAATGAATAATGTGTTTCTCATAATTACAGATTAAGTATTGTCATTAGAATTTATATCATGTGATTATATGATCATACCATATGTATTATCTTTAAAATTAGGTCACATGATCATATGATCTAAGACTCTTAAGTCTCTAAGTATCATCATTTAATGCATCATATATAAGCTAAGATCATATGATTATAAAATAATCTATCATTCATCTCCTTTACACGTTCAAAATTGTGAAAAATCAGTAGCTTTAAAAACAAATTCTCCAACGTTCCATTCTTGAAACTAGGTTTAAAAAAATCAATAGCATTAAATAAAATAATCAAACAATATTAAAGCCATATGTATTGAGTATTGGATTAAATGCTAAGAGCCTAAGAAGAAATGTTCCATTCTTGAGACAAGTCAATTAGGCAAATAAAGAAAACGAATTAAAATGAGAAACAAAATCAAATGCTAAGAAGATGAAAAGTTTCCAATCATTTTATAATTATTCAACTACAAACTATTCTCTTTAAAAAGTTGATATGATTTTGGGTTACCCATGTCTTAGATCTAATTTGCTTGGAGCAGATCTGTTTTTTAACTGGTGTTTTACATGGGTGAGCGAAATATGATGTCATAAGAGGTTTTCTCTTTTTCTATGACTGTATAAGTTTATAGCGTTGTATTATGATTATCTGCACTTTATGATATTGATGGTAGCTAAAGTTCATGATTTGTAAAAGTTTTTTGCTCATGACTTGTTATCAATGAATCTTGAAAGATTCACACTAAAAAAAAAAAGAACAGTGACACAAAAAAAAAAAAAATATTAGTTACAAAAAACTCACTCAATCAATAACATTAATTAATAATTTTAGGCTAATTATATATTATATATAATATATCATTTATGAAATGATATTTAATGTGTTA
Source organism: Betula pendula (assembly GCA_900184695.1). NCBI lineage: Eukaryota > Viridiplantae > Streptophyta > Magnoliopsida > Fagales > Betulaceae > Betula > Betula pendula. The sequence goes on along the minus strand of FXXK01000952.1, from coordinate 194,925 downwards.
CTAAACATACAATATATCAACACTTAAGATGAATATATATATCATAATATATAAATGTGTTACTAATTATATATAATATATCATAATATCATTTGTGAAATATATCTTTAATTAATTACTAAACATATTAATATGTAAATGTGTTACTAACCTATTACTTAACTAGGTAATTAGCTTTTTCAAAAGAAAAAATTTAGGTAATTAGTTAATTTAATAACCTGCTGAAGTTTTCTGTCTCTCTCGTCTTTTTCCTTAAAAGCATAGACGATCTCAAGTAGTCAGTATAATATTTAGAGAAGGTAAATTTAATTCTCTCTCTGATCATATTTCATTTTTTCTTTTAACATAGCATGGTTAGCACCTATTAACATTAATCTTCTTTTCTTGAAACAAAGATTACAGTTAGCATATAACAACTACTTTACTATAATACCCCCCAATATTATATTTCTTAAACCAAGCTGGCACCCACTTTAGTCTTTTTACCAACCTTAAAACACTTTGCATTCAAAGAGAAACTCGTTGAATGTTTCAAGGGCTAAGGAGGAGGCAGGTGCATCACTGGCCTTCGAGCGGCGTGGTGGTCATGTGCTGCTATCTATGGCTTGGGGGGACCGCTGAGTTGAGAGAGAAATCGAGAGAGAAGAGGAAGTTTGTTGATGGCTTTTCAGGGCTGGCATTGGTGGCTACGCCACCGCACGGTGGTTGTCGGCCACAGAACATGTTGGCCGGACAAGATAGCCTTCATGCGGTTGCCGGGCTTTGGGCAGTAAGGTGTTCTTGTACCGTTCCTGTTTGGGTGGTTCCCAACCATCACACATTATTAACTTCTACATGAGCCGAGCTGAGTGCTCGATAAGACACTCGGCCCGACTAGCAAATGAGCTCAAGCTTGATTTCGCATAAGATTTCTTTTTTGGCGAGTGGAGTCGAGCCCACCATTTACAGCTCGTTACAAGCTCGAGCTTCTGAACAATATAAACAAGCCGATCCTGAACACACCCAACTCGCCTGAGCTCGGTTCGTTTACACCCCTAACCGCTATATACTATATTTTCATCTCATCCATATTTTACTGAATTAATGTGATAGTATCCATCAGCCTTTAGATTAGCCCTTATTAAGAAAAAAAAATTCAAAGACTAATGACATTGCCATATCAACCTAGTAAAATGTAGTGTAGTATTTAGCATTTCTCTTTATAGAATCAAAAGAAAACCAATCATGATGCTGGAACAAGCACATTGGATCATTGAAACAAAAATCTTCGCCTTTGATGGTGTAAGATTAGCAAAATGAAACTCGGAGAAAATATATAGGAAATTACTTTAATTTCATTTTTTTTTTTTAAAAAAAAAACTATTTTATAGACCTAAAGCATTCTTAGTAATCTCATCAAATTTTACTAGCCAATGTAACTGAAAACCACTTTTCTCTATTTTCACCATAAACTTTTTTAAGGCACCCATAGTGGTCTTAGTATTTTAACTATCTACTATCACTATTCTATTTAAATATTATTTTTCAAAGATTTCTTTATTCTTTCTCAAACATTTATATTTTTTGAATGTTTATCTTTTACTAAAGGTCATATTTTTAAATATTTATCTTATTCTAACGGTCATATTGTAAAAAATTTGTATTTTTCCTAACGGTCATATTTTTGAATTTTTATCTTATTCTAATGGTCATATTGTAAAAAATTTGTCTTTTTCCTAACGGTCATATTTTTGAATTTTTATCTTATTCTAATGGTCATATTGTAAAAAATTTGTCTTTTTTCTAACGGTCATATTTTTGAATTTTTGTCTTATTCTAACGGTCATATTTTTAAAAATTTGTTTTGTTTTGTTTGTTTGTTTGTTTGTTTTTTCTTAACGATTATATTTTTGAATTTTTGTCTTATTTTAACAGTTGTATTTCTGAATACTTGTCTTTTCCTAACGGTTATATTTTTAAAAATTTGTCTTTTTGCTAACGGTCATTTTCTTTCACTATAAATAAGTCCATTTCTTCTCCAACTATCATTCACCTCAACCAAAAAAATAAGAGAGTAATTAAGCTTTCTTCAACACTCATTACTACTCAACTTTGAAACAATATATGTATGCCAATTATAAAAAAAAAAGTTAATGGGTAGCTTTTGTTGACCACCTGTGCTTAGTGAAATAGGAAATACTAGGAGTGCAGAAGCGGGACGGTTATTAATCGCTTATAACCAGATAACTGGAAAACCGAAAAACTGAAAAACCGAAAATAACCGCAATCGGATAACCACCTAGGCCGGTTGCGGTTACTGATTATAAGTTTTGGAAAAACCGGTTAATAACCGGGTAACCGGTTTATATATATATATAATAATTTAAAATCTATGTAAATTCAGCCCTATGTTTTATTTATTTTTTCTATCAATTTCATGGGTTATTTTTATGTCATTTATAATATTTTATTTTATGGGAGTATAAAATAACTCTAAAAATGACAAAAAAATGAGTTTAAAATAACCCAAAAATAGGTCCAAAAAATTAAAAGAGAGTTCAGAAAGTCCATTATGTTAAAACCGGTTACCGGTTTAAAACCAGATTGAAACCGGTTATTGGCAACCGTAACAGGCTTACCGGTTGCGGTTTTTTAAAATAGAATAACTAGGAACTTCGGTTGTGGCTGTGGTTACGGTTATTATCAAATAACCGAAACCGCAACCGCGTGTAACTGATTATACACTCCTATGAAATATAATGCAAAAGTAAGAAAAAACTGGCATCCACCATGTCCGAAGCTTTTGTTAATTATGTCAAAAGTTCTTTGATTCTATTTAAAGAAGGGATAAAAATAAGAGCAATGAAAATGCCTTTTTTTTTTTTTTACCCATCTTTCAAAAGAATTATGAAGAGAAATGGGAGATGAAGGAAGAGAGAGAGAGGATGTGTGGGAGAAAGGAAGAAGAAAAAGAAAAGAGGGAACGAGCTGCGTGAGAGAAAAGGGAGAGAAAATGGGAAAAAAAAAATTAGAAGAAGAAAGAGTATGACTAATAAAATAATGATAATTTAAGCTTTGGTGAGTGTTTGGTACTCACCAAAGTTCTTTTTTTTTTTTCAAAAAAAATAAAGGAACTGTAGTTAATCTAACAATATACACTACATGAGAAATTATTTTTAGTGACGACCTTAATAGTTACTTATTAGCGACGATATTTTTGGGGTCGTTGCTAGTATCACACAAAAATTTAATATCAATGACGATATTTTGTTTAAAAAATCTTGGCTCATATTAAGGACGACATTGTCGTCGCTAATATGAAACAATGTGTCTTTGAATAAATGCTTCAGCGACGACATTAGTCGTTGCTGATTTGTATCATTAAAATGAATATTATTCACGCGGGAGTTTTGGCCCACTCACCGAAATTTCCACCAATATATCAAACGAACATTTCTAATCACCACCCAAACCCTCCCTCACCCTTTTTCTTTGAACAAACTCTTCCGGAAACCTAGATTTCTCGAGACTCAAAAATCCCCAATCCCTTTCCCCCCTCTCTCTCGCTCACTGCCTTGGATTTGTGTCTTCGGAGCTCCAATCCAGAGTTTGTGTTTGTGTAGGTTGATTAGATCTTTGCTCTCCCTCTCTCTTTCGCTCACTCGCTCGCTCAAGATCTTCAATGGTGGAAGGCAAGCTCGATTTGCTGGACGATCTCCTCGTATCCAAGCCGTCCGTTCATTCCTGGACCTCCAAAGATTAATGTCTTGTAGTGAGCTTATAAAGTCAGATCCATCGGTGCCATTGCAGTCATCAAGGCTTATTATAAGCAGAGCTTGATCGAGCTTTCCTTGTGGCCTCTTCATCGTATTGTCGACGCAGGTGTCATTATTTTAAAAACAATTTCTCGGACTCTTATGTGTTTTTTTATTTCCATTTCTTTGTTGTTGTCCTCATCAATGAAGGGTTGAAGATGGAGCCTTAATTAAGTAATGAAGTATCTTTCTCCTTTTATTTTTTATTTTTGGTTTGGGTAAGGATTTCAAAGAACTGATCAACTGAAGGGTTCAGAATTTCTATTTTCGAGAAAAACACAATATTTTCCTCAAACTACCACTCCATATTCAATGTTACCAAATTAGTAATTGTGTCAAACATCTTTATAAACTACTAAAACAATGTCAATATCCCTCCAATAACCAGCAAAAAGATAAAAAATACTTTAGAAAATTTTTCCAAAGAGTATATGCTGTTCATGTTTGTTAACTACTCTCACTCCCCCGCCCTCCCCCTCCTTTTTTTTTTTTTTTTCTCCTAAATCAACTCCAACTTGTAAGTATTCCCATCCAATCCACTTCTTAACATATTTTTTTTTTTATATGCATATACTCACTTTTTATTATCGTATTAAATTAAAAAACTTACTAAAAACATAAAAACTTTTTCAATTTTCCGTACAAAAAATCACAACATTTTTTTTACTTTATATCACATCAATCATTCTTATTACTATTAAAAAAAAAAAAAATCTCTAAACCTTTAACAAAACACCATCCGCTATTTAAGGGAGTAAAGCGGAACCAAATATCCGTGAGCTTGTTTTGGGTTTGACTCGGTAAAGCTCGGCTTGACGCGTGACTCGATTATTAAATAGAGCTGCTCTTAAACATGAACAAGTAGCTCCATTATTAAACGATACATACCAATTAAAACTCGGCTCGCTTCGGTATAACATCTCTAAACAGGAATCGGTATAAAGTTCGACTTGCGTTGTTAGCCTCGACCTGCTATAATATTTATTACAATATAATATTCAATTAATATGTATATATATTAAGTAACAAACTAATCAGTTAAATTAATTGATATATATATTAACTACACGACACAGCATATTATGTTTATAATTTATATAAATACAATATAAATTAAATAGTATTATACAATAATTTTTATTGTAAAATTACCATATGCTATAATTATTAAGTATTTTAAATAACTGTATGTTATCACTTAAATGTTAGAAAACTCTAAGAAGTTATAATTAAATCTGGAATTCATAAATATTATAAAATATATATTTATAAGATAAAAAAATATGTACTATGGTTATTAAATAATGAACATTAGAATCGATAATGTGTTTGGACTATTAAATATACAAATTAAGTGATTACACTTATGAATAAACAAGTTTTTCTTACAATCAAAAACGGTACTATTATTATTAGAAATTTATATCAAAGTGATTATATGATCATATAATATGTATGTACATGTAGAATTCGGTTACATAACTCATGATGATCTGAACTTTATTCCGTCTCTAAGGTTATTTAATCATTGATGCATCATACATAAATAAGATCATATGACTTAAAATAAATTGATAGTGTGATCTAAGATTTAATATCATATGAAGTGTTAGATCATATGCATAAATGTTTAAATTATATGATAATATTATATCATTAGATACTTAGGATAATTCATAATTCATAAATATACATAATTACAAATTAATCAATGAGCCTATGAGAGTATGAGTATAAATTAAAGCAAACACATAATTTTCACACAAACTGTATAAATGCATATTGTGTTTGGACTTTGGAATATACAAATTAAGTGATTAGCATTAGAATGAATAATGTGTTTCTAAAATTACAGATTAAGTATTGTCATTAGAATTTATAATCATGTGGATTATATGGATCATACCATATGTATTATCTTTAAAATTACGGTCCACATGATTCATATGATCTAAAGACTCTTAAGTCTCTAAGTATCATCATTTAATGCATCATATATATAGCTAAGATCATATGATTATAAAATAATCTATCATTCATCTCCTTTACACTTCAAAATTGTGAAAAATCAGTAGCTTTAAAAAACAAATCTCCAACGTTCCATTCTTGAAACTAGTTTAAAAAAATCATAGCATTAAATAAAATAATAAACAATATTAAAGCCATATGTATTGATATTGGATTAAATGCTAAGAGCCTAAGAAGAAATGTTCCATTCTTGAGACAAAGTCAATTAGGCAAATAAAGAAAACGAATTAAAAATGAGAAACAAAATCAAATGCTAAGAAGATGAAAAGTTCCAATCATTTTATAATTATTCAACTACAAACTATTCTCTTTAAAAAGTTGATATGATTTTTGGGTTACCCATGTCTTAGATCTAATTGCTTGGAGCAGATCTGTTTTTTAACTGGTGTTTTACATGGGTGAGCGAAATATGATGTCATAAGAGGTTTTCTCTTTTCTATGACTGTATAAGTTTATAGCTGTTATTATGATTATCTGCACTTTATGAATTGATGGTAGCTAAAGTTCATGATTTGTAAAGTTTTTTGCTCATGACTTGTTATCAATGAATCTTGAAAGATTCACACTAAAAAAAAAAAGAACAGTGACACAAAAAAAAAAAAAAAATATTAGTTACAAAAAACTCACTCAATCAATAACATTAATTAATAATTTTAGGTATTATATATTATTATATAATATATCATTTATGAAATGATATTTAATGTGTTACTAAACATACATATATCAACACTTAAGATGAATATATATATCATAATATATAAATGTTACTAATTATATATAATAATCATAATATCATTTGTGAAATATATCTTTAATTAATTACTAAACATATTAATATGTAAATGTGTTACTAACCTATTACTTAACTAGGTAATTAGCTTTTTCAAAAGAAAAAATTAGGTAATTAGTTAATTAATAACCTGCTGAAGTTTTCTGTCTCTCTCGTCTTTTTCCTTAAAAGCATAGACGATCTCAGTAGTCAGTATAATATTTAGAGAAGGTAAATTTAATTCTCTCTCTGATCATATTTCATTTTTCTTTTAACATAGCATGGTAGCACCTATTAACATTAATCTTCTTTTCTTGAAACAAAGATTACAGTTAGCATATAACAACTACTTTACTATAATACCCCCCAATATTATATTCTTAAACCAAGCTGGCACCCACTTTAGTCTTTTTACCAACCTTAAAACACTTTGCATTCAAAGAGAAACTCGTTGAATGTTTCAAGGGCTAAGGAGGAGGCAGGTGCATCACTGGCCTTCGAGCGCCGTGGTCATGTGCTGCTATCTATGGCTTGGGGGGACCGTGAGTTGAGAGAGAAATCGAGAGAGAAGAGGAAGTTTGTTGATGTGCTTTTCAGGGCTGGCATTGGTGGCTACGCCACCGCACGGTGGTTGTCGGCCACAGAACATGTTGGCCGGACAAGATAGCCTTCATGCGGTTGCCGGGCTTTGGGCAGTAAGGTGTCTTGTACCGTTCCTGTTTGGGTGGTCTCCCAACCATCACACATTATTAACTCTCTACATGAGCCGAGCTGAGGCTTCGATAAGACACTCGGGCCCGACTAGCAAATGAGCTCAAGCTTGATTTCGCATAAGATTTCTTTTTGGCGAGTGGAGTCGAGCCCACCATTTACAGCTCGTTACAAGCTCGAGCTTCTGAACAATATAAACAAGCCGATCCTGAACACACCCAACTCGCCTGAGCTCGGTTCGTTACACCCCTAACCGCATATACTATATTTTCATCTCATCCATATTTTACTGAATTAATGTGATAGTATCCATCAGCCTTTAGATTAGCCCTATTAAGAAAAAAAAAATTCAAAGACTAATGACATTGCCATATCAACCTAGTAAAATGTAGTGTAGTATTTAGCATTTCTCTTCTATAGAATCAAAAGAAAACCAATCATTGATGCGGAACAAGCACATTGGATCATTGAAACAAAATCTTCGCCTTTGATGGTGTAAGATTAGCAAAATGAAACTCGGAGAAAATATATAGGAATTACTTTAATTCATTTTTTTTTTTTAAAAAAAAAACTATTTTATAGACCTAAAGCATTTCTTAGTAATCTCATCAAATTTTACTAGCCAATGTAACTGAAAACCACTTTTCTCTATTTTCACCATAAACTTTTTTAAGGCACCCATAGTGGTCTTTAGTATTTTAACTATCTACTATCACTATTCTATTTAAATATATTTTTCAAAGATTCTTTATTCTTCTCAAACATTTTGTACAGAGAAAAAGGTGAACAAGTTAGCCTCACAATCACCGGACATAGCTTAGGCGGCGCGCTGGCTCTCCTCAATGCATACGAAGCCGCATCAACAATTCCCAACCTCCACGTCAGCGTAATTTCCTTTGGCGCGCCAAGAGTCGGCAACGTGGCTTTCCGAGACGAGCTTCATCAGCTGGGAGTCAAAACACTGAGGGTGGTAATAAAACAAGACGTAGTACCGAAGATGCCGGGGCTTGTTTTCAACGAGGGTTTACAGAAATTTGATGACATCATGGGGACATTAGAATGGGTTTACACCCACGTCGGCGCGGAATTGAAGCTCGATGTTCGCTCATCGCCGTACCTCAAACGAGGATTTGATTTGGCGGGGTTTCATAGCCTTGAGACGTACCTTCATCTTATTGATGGGTTTGTTAGTGGAACCACAACATTTCGGGATGATGCGAGGAGAGATGTTGCCTTAGTGAACAAGGCATGTGATATGTTGGTGGATGAGCTTAGGATGCCACGTTGTTGGTACCAATTGGCCAACAAGGGATTGGTTTGTAATGCTCATGGTAGATGGGTCAAACCAATGAGAGATCCAGAAGACATTCCTTCCCCTGCTAGGGAAGAAGGTGTCCACTTATAATCTTGTAATTTAATTTGTTTTTTTTAAAAAATGTAAATTTTGTTAGGGCATATTTTGTCTTAAGCCTGGCTCCACTTATAATCTTAATCTAGCATACATATGCAGTGACACTCCTAATCACCAATAGTTGCATGTCCAATATTATTTGAAATAGGTTTGTTTTTTTTTTTTTTGTTTTGTTTTGTTTTTTTCTTTAATTGTTAGTTCGTTTTTTTTGATACGGCTTGATTGGTAATAGGCAACCTGCAAAATAGAAAATGACATCAATAGATCTGTCGGTCCTTAGACCGAGGACATTCCGATGCCTAAGTTAATATGAATATTTGAAATGAAGATAAAATAGTCAGCTTAGATTTTTGGGAGATAATGTCCCTTTACCTGATGCATTGTGTCCCTTTTATAAGGTTTTTGGGAGTCAAAGTGCTCATTTTGGAAGAAGCTTAAAAGTTAACTTCTTTCTCATCCTTCCCTCTTCTTCTTATAATTATGTAGTGAAAAAAGAAGAAAAACTGTGCAGATTGTAGTTTGGTATATGACTAAAAACTAAGTTTCGGTATTTGAGAAACTCATAATTAAACAGAAATAGCGAATCTTCTTATCAATCTTAGCTTGAATGAGAATAACTAGGGCTCAATAGTTAAAGAGTCCTATTATATGTTGTATTTTTAAGTGCAGTTATAAGTATTGGTATCTAATAAGCTCCATTTTTTTTTTTTTTGGTGTGTGTGTGTATCTTTTCCAATCCTTTATGGTTTTACTAAAATGAGTTAGGCCTAGAAAATTCAATTTGGAGGGAATGAGGGGATGTCAAACCAGTTCACAAAATAACTACAAAAATTAAGGTAAATTAATGTTTGACAATATTATTTAAGTTTAATAATTGAGATCAGTCTTAATAAAAAGGTTATATCTTGTGATTCTGGCATTGGATGAAGACAATTTTGGTGGCGTCAAAAGGATTATTTAAAGGGCTAAATATTTCCTCTTCATTTAAGTCAACCTCTTTGTCAACCAACCTTTCTACCATCAAATTCTGTACAAGCAAATTAAACTTTAATTAAATAATTTATGTAAGGTAATTATATAATAAAAACCTTGTATTTTAATTTGGGAAAAATCATATTTAATCCCTAGGTTTTCATCTGATTTGAATTTAGTCCTTAAGTTTTCAATTTTAAGAATAAGATCCTTAAGTGTTACTCAAGTTTTAAAATTGGTCCCTCTATCATTTTACCGTCAAAATTAACGATTTTTTATTTGTTACGTGTGTCTCATTTGACACGCTAAGGTCTATATCAATGACAAAGTTAATGGCTATTTATTTAATGCTACAAATCTAGAAGATTAAGATGACAAATAATATAGTTTTTATTTTTGAAGTTGGGTCTTTTGTTTTTGTTTGTTTTTTTTTTAATTTTTTTAATTTTTTAATTTTTAATGGATGAATTGACGCTTAATGATATAATATTGATATTAAGTGTTGATATGAACGCTAGCATGTGAATTGAGACACAAGTGATATATGACAAACCATTCATTTTAATGAAAAAGTGATAGAATGACCTATTTAAAATCTGGGCAAAACTTAGGGACCATACTCTTGAAATTAGAAACTAAAAGACTAAATTCAAATTATATAAAAACCTAGGGACTAAATATGATTTTTCCCTTTCAATTACTTACGTATTGTTCTTTACATTGCATAATCACAAATAACCCATTTTTTCTTTGTGTGAGAGGTCTTATAAAAGTCAACTAGAGTAGGCTCTACCTCGGTTTGTATCTTATGCACATAATAGACATATAATTAACATATGCTCTTAACATAATTATTAAAATAATCTAATAGTATAAAATTTTTACCACACTATGGCTATGATTAAGAAAAGATCTAGTGTCGAATGTCTGATTAGTCATCAACCCTCCCAATCCACTCAACATCAGTGCAAACCCTCCCAATCCACCCAACCCTCCCATGAATCCAAACCGGCCAATTAAAAGTCATATTAGAGAGAGAAAAAAAACTACTTGAAATCATCTCTTCTGCAATTCTCTTAAACCTTAGAAATCTTGAAATCGCACGAATCCAATCTCTTTTCTAGGGATCTACCACGACAAGACTCTGTGCAAGCAGAAATCGCACTATCATGAGCCAAAGCACAAGAGCATCGTCTTCTGGACTCCTCTCGGGCGGCTTTATTGGTTTCAAGCTGGACTTCATATGGCTCAAGTGGTGAGAAATTTTGGTGAAGTAGGGAGGGAGTTTTGGTGTTGTGCGCTAAAGTCTCTTGCATGTCTTCTAAACTAAACTAGGGGTGGAAATTTTTGACACGACCCGCGAACCCGACACGAACACGACACGAAAAAACTGGGTTTGGGTTTAGCTTATCGGGTTACCGGGTCAAACGGGTCAACCCGTTTATGACCTGCCAGTTAAAACGGGTCAACACGACCCACGGCGAGTCGCCGTCACGGCGCCGTCGATCCCTCTCCCTCTCTCTCGGTCTGGCCCAAACGGTAAACCAAATGCACTGAGCCGCCGCCTCCTTCGTCTTCGTTGAGTAACAGCTCTCTAGCTCTCAGGTCTCAGAGTCTCAGCCTCTCCTCTCTCTCTCTCTCGAGTCTCGATCTCCCTGTCTCTCTCTCGCCGCTCCTCTCTGTCTCTCTCTCGCCGCTCCTCTCTATCTCTCTCTTCGATCTCCCTGTCTCTTTTCGGCCACAGCGGTTCGTCTCCCACGGCCGTTCAGTTTCGTCTCTTCACGTTCACCGCCTTCACAGTTCACGGTTTCAGTTTTCGTGGCTGATTTTTTATTCATTCGGGTCGGTCGGGTCCAGTAAACCCGACTCAGAAGGCACGACCCGGCAATTAAACGGGTTGTCGGTCGTGCCGGGTGACCCGCTTTTTAAACGAATCGTGTTTCGGGTGACCCGTTTATTAAACGGGTTGTGTTCGGGTTACCCTTAACGGGTTGCGGGTCAGCGGGTCAACCCGAACCCGACCGGTCAACCCGTTTTGACACCCCTAAACTAAACGATGTGTTTCACTATTAGCAATGACATTTGGTCGTCATGAAAGCAAATTTCTTAAAAAAGCCCAACAACGACAACCTTTGTCTTCGCTAATGTGACTTTTTAAATTGGTAATATTAGTAATTAGTGACGACATAGCGTGATTTTGCTAAAATTAAATTATTAGCGACGACTATGCAATTAGATCATGTCATAAATACTTTTTGCACGGCTTTCCACACTTGAAAAAATACACGTATGGTAGTATTAAGGATGACATATTAGCGACGATAAGGTGTCATCGCAATTATGTGATTATTAGCGACATCATAGGAGTTGTTGCTAAAAATATGGTTGCTATATACCATTTTTCTAGTAGTGCCTGTTAGTAATTATGTGGGTAGAGGGATATGAAAGTAATTTCTTTGTTCTGAACATTGCCATAACTTATATCTTTGTTTACAAGTCTAGAGTTATGCACTTCTCCTTGGGATAAACTAGGCTTATATATTCCTGTTCAGTTATTTCATTGAGTTCTAAGAGGGGGAAAGAGAAGAGAAAAGAGAGAAAAGAAAATCAAAAATATCTTTGTTTACAACCCAGATGTAATTTTAGGGACAACTAGGAGCCCACAAGCCCAACAAGCACATGACCTGAGGCACAGTCACTAAAGAGGCAACAACTCCCATGATTATGAAACAACAAATGACTCTCTTAAAGAAGGAAATGAACGCCCACCAAAAGAATTACCGCTAAAGGCAAAGATACTCGATCATAATGACTGGAAATGCTAAGGGAAACTCCCAACGTGATTAAAGGTTCAATCAGCCAAATAAGTGATACTTGCCTTATCCAAAATCCAATAAAGTTAAGACCAAGTCTATATAAGGTTAGCCCAAAGTAAGGCTTAAAGCATTCTCATTCGGCTCTCTATTTTTATCTTCAAAGTAGGGAGAAAAATCAGTTTTTTCTATTTTAGAGAGCCATTTTTTTTAAACACCTATATCCGGCTCCCTACATTAGGGATCCACTTTGACTTTTTCATTTAAATATTAATTTTTTAAAAAAATTTAATTCTTTCTCTAAAAGGGGAAAACAAATAAAATTAAAAAGTAGGAGAGAGAAACTATTGTTTTATTATAAAAAAGAAGAGCAGTGAGTGAAATGGCTCCCTACTAGGGAGCCATTTCATGCTCCCTACTTTTTTCCTCAAAGTAGGGAGCCGGATGTGAGCAATAAAATAGTCAAAAATCTATTTTGGCTCCCTACCATATATAAGAATATTCCTATAGTAAGGAGTCGGATGAGAATGCTCTAAGGTACACTGTCAGACCCTTAGTCTTCATCTATCTCTTTCATACCTTGACTGACTTAAACTATGGAGATGGTTCCGCCGCTTCCTTTCCCCCTTTGTAATGCACCATTCTGACGTTTGACTGTTTTGCAAGGATCCCGAGTACTAGGCGTGTATAGTCCTGTTAGTTTTCGGCATTAACAAATTCTACCGGCAAATGTTCAAAAGATAAGTCCTTTTAATTGCTGCTATTTCCTAGGCTTTGTTAGGAGATCATTGTAATAACTTTATCATTGTGTTGTTTCTTATTGCTTATTTATGCATCGTCGCATTAATTATTTGGACATGCCGCTAAATATCAGTTGACTAGTTTCAATTGACATTGCGGTATGGTTAGCTGTGTTAAGGTATTTAGTGTTTTTGATCTATATAAACTTGTCCATAACAACTACGTTTAATTATAATATTTTATCTAGGCATGGTGTTAGAATTCTTCTTTCTTCTTTCTTATTTGCAGCTATTCATGGTAGGAGGCACGTTGAAGAACATGGCTAAGAAGTCATATGCAGATTGTGTTGGCTGGGAGCCCAATAATTTCAAATATGTTTAATTGTTTTGCATGTCCTTATTGTTAAAGTTACAATTAATGTTTATCGTTTTGCTGGTAACGTTATGTTCTTAAAGTGACAGTGATGATTTGTTGGTCTAGGTATAGTTTGGGATTTGTCAAGTTTCAAATTGTGTACATTTGCAATTTGGATGTAGTTTATTATGAAACATTTCCCATCGTTTAAAGGCCGTTATGCATCGTTTGTCAAACGACACAAAATGCCGGTTTTTTTTGGTAGTGAACCTTATAGAAATAAAGAAATAATATTACATTTTAACAAATAACATGATGAAGCCTCATCACTAAGCATCAATCAACTGTAGGTTAACAAAGTAGGTTATTCGGGTTATGCGGGTCAATTGTAGGCCGGTTAACAAAGTTGACTTGAAATTGACTTATTTAATAATCATGTTTAATCAAATTGACCTGGTTTAACTTGAATCATATTATACTTAACTTTAATCTGCTAATGTCATATTATGTTTATATTGAAATTGTAAATCGTGTCAAAAAAGAGAGCGGGTTGTAGCTAGCTTTTCCTGTATACCCTGGTGCTGTTGTACATTAAAGTGTGTGTACATGTTGAGAAAGGACTGTTAGCGGGAAGGAATTAGGTGTATATGTTAGGTGGGATCGAGGAACTTTTTCAAACTTTCTTTTAGGGTTAGATAGCCTCCGCTTCCCTGCCATCTACCCCTACACTGCCATGCCATCCTTGGGCTTTAAGGCTTAAAACACAATAAAACCCGTGTTACATTTATTTTCCATGACTCTTGGTCCCCCTCCCTTGTTGGCCACTACTTGTACGTGCCAATAAAGTTTTGCAATGATCATTTCAATCATCACAACCTTATTCACTACAAAAAAAAAAAAAAAAAAAAAACCCTTTACCGACACTTTTCTAGGTGCTTATTCAAGATACACCGAAAAAATAGGTGTCGATAACAAAATAAATATTGATATTTTAATATAAGGCAAAGACAAATAAGTGCTAGTATTTATTCTTTTGTAGTGATTAATGACCTATTATCTCCCTTTTGAAATTGCAAAACACAACAAATTAAAAGACAAAGACATCTCAGAGGAATGACTTTAATTGTTCCTTGGGTATATCAGAGGATCAGCCAATAAGGTTGGCAAGGGCACAATAGTCATTGAATGCATGCTGCATTAACGTTTACAATGTGAGATGATCGAATACATGTGAATTAACTTGGGAAGGCCCATGACATGGCCATTCTCTCCATCTCCACCGTCCAAATCTCTTCTGCAAGGCTAGAAAGCTCATGTTTATTGGCTTTTCGCTTTCACTGTCTGGTACGGACGTAAATATTTATTGTATCAATCTATCAAACCTAGGTTTATGCCATAGTACATCTTGCCAATGTTGGACCATCCCATTGGAAAACGACGAGAAGGAAATTTCATATATCCCATCTTCTCTTCACATGAGCCCCAAAATGAAGCGGCCACGTTGAGTTGCTTAAAACCGTAGACATAGATCTAGACAGATAAATTCGCATTTCACATGTAACATATATATATTATATATTATATATAATATATATATATATATTATATATATATATGGATACAACTGTCTGATTAGTTCGGATACCATGTAAAAATAACTAAAATAATTATAAAAACGTGAACTGTATATGAGTCCAGTCGGTGTGGAAATATAACAAGAATGAAATCAGATATTATAGAATAATATCAAACTATATATGATAATAAATCAGCATATGATACATTGTATAAGTGAAAGAAAAATCCAGTCAATTAAGTATCTAAGATATTATATTAGAATTCACACAATATGTGAAAGGTGGGTCTAACTCAACTTCAAAAGATGCCTTAAAGAGTAAGGGATGCCACAACCTTATAAAGAACACATGAATTAGTTTCTTTAACAATGTGATACTTCCAACATATTATTTTAAGGGAAAATAGACTTTAGTCTCCCGAAGTTGTACATGTCTTCTCATTTTGCTTCAAATGTTTAAAAAATGTAATGCACCTCAACCGAGTTTCAATAATTTGCAATGTGGTCATTCCATTAAGCAGATTTGTTTTTTTCTAATGGAAGAAAGCCTACGTGTGCTGCACGTGGGGGTGGTTCGGCCACCCCAAGGATTCAAATAGGAGTGGCCGAAACCACTTCCAAAGGGTTGGGGAGTGGCTCTATGGCCAAATAGGAGTAGTTTGCTACCCCCAAATGGCACATGGGGTGGCTGTAGCCATCCTTTTTTATTTTATTTTAATATTTTTTTTTCTACTTTTGTCTTTTTTTTTTTTATAAGTAAATAAATAAAACATAAGGTATTTTGAAAAATCACGTGTTAAGTGGAGGAATTTGGAAAATACATCTTCCACTAGAAAAAACGGATTTAGTTAGCGAATTACTTATATTGCAAATTATTAAAACTTAGTTGAAATGCATTACAATTTTTTAAACATTTCAGGCAAAATCAAAAGATAGTCAGAGTCGGTCAAAATCGAATATACCTTCTATAATTTTACTGTCTTCTAGTCGGCCAAAACAAAATTATCAAGTAGGGAAAAAAAAACAAAGAATGGTGCTACACAATTTTAGTGACTATACATGTACAGATGTTGAACATGACATGTAATTAATTAATTCTGTTTCATTCCTCCAGGGGATTTATGGCCTCTATAAAAACTCTTCATTCACTTCATTTTATCTCATCCACTAGCCAAGATCGAGTTACTAGTTTCTTTCCCACTTTCTCCTTTAATTCCCATAATCATTTCTTTTCTCCGTACCAAAAAATGGCTGGCCCAAATTTTGAGCATGAAGTCAACCACTCTTCTATCTTTCACAACAATCCACTAGATCCCGAGGAGTTCAGACGGCAAGGCCACATGATGATAGACTTCCTTGCTGATTACTATCTTAATATTGAGAAATACCCGGTTCTAAGCCAAGTCGAACCGGGTTATCTCCGGAAACGGTTGCCGGAGTCCACCCCACATAATCCGGAACCCATTGAAACCATTCTCCAAGACGTGCAGGATCATATAATCCCTGGCATAACACATTGGCAGAGCCCCAACTTCTTCGCTTACTTCCAATGTACCAGTAGCATTGCAGGGGTTCTAGGCGAGATACTTAACGCCGGATTCAATGTCGTCGGGTTTAGCTGGATTTCGTCTCCGGCCGCCACTGAACTTGAGACAATAGTCGTGGATTGGCTTGGACAGATGCTTAAGTTGCCCAACTCCTTCCTTTTCTCCGGCAATGGCGGGGGTGTGCTACAGGGGACCACATGCGAGGCCATTCTGTGCACCCTCGTCGCCGCGAGGGATCAAATGCTAACCAAAATCGGGAGAGAGAACATGAGAAAGTTGGTGGTTTATGGGTCGGACCAAACCCATAGTGCACTCCAAAAGGCGGCGCTAATAGCCGGAATCCACCCGGAGAATTTCAGACCCATCAAGACCACGAAGTCAACGTCATTTGCGCTGTCACCAGACTCACTAAAATTCGAAATTTCTAAAGACATGGAAGCAGGGTTAGTCCCGTTGTTTCTATGCGCCACTGTGGGGACTACTTCAACAACTGCCATTGATCCACTTGGGCCGTTATGCCAGGTTGCAAAAGATTACGGCATGTGGGTCCACGTGGATGCTGCTTATGCCGGAAGTGCATGCATTTGTCCCGAGTTCCGACATTTCATGGACGGTGTTGAGGGTGCAAACTCATTAAGTCTGAATGCCCATAAATGGTTTTTGACCACTTTAGATTGTTGCTGCCTTTGGGTAAAAGATCCGACGGCCTTGATAAAATCACTCTCAACCAACCCCGAGTACTTGAGGAATAAAGCTACCGATTCAAGAAAAGTGGTGGATTATAAAGACTGGCAGATAACACTAAGCCGGAAATTTCGAGCCTTGAAACTCTGGTTTGTGCTTAGAAGCCATGGTGTGGTTAATCTTAGGAACTTCATGAGAAGTCATGTTGAAATGGCCAAGCTTTTTGAAGGGCTCGTAGCAATGGACAAGAGGTTTGAAATTGTGGTCCCTAGAAATTTTGCCATGGTTTGTTTTAGGCTACTTTTGCCAAAGCCAAAGCCAAAGCCAGCACACGAAAACGGAAACGTTTATGATGATGAAGAAAGTTCAAATGAGGAGGTGAACCAGAAGTTGTTGGAGTCGATTAACATGTCAGGCCGCGTTTACATGACTCATGCCAAGGTCGGGAATGTGTACGCCATACGGTTTGCCGTCGGCGCGACTCTGGTAGAGGAACGACACGTCGTCATGGCATGGAAAGTGGTGCAGGACCATGCAACTGCCATACTAAGCGCCAACTAATTTATTGTTGCTTCGCGGGGATAACATTTGAGAGACCAATAAAGAAGGAGATCGATAATGTGATGCAGAAACATGACGCAGAACTCCCGCTTGTTGTCACTTGGCAATTAACTACCTACCCTGCCATCATTAATAACAGCAACCAGATCGGATCATGTCCTTATCCTCCCAGATGTTTATCACATGCATTGTTTGTTATCTTTCCGATTGCATGTTATCTTTAATTAGTTTTTTTTGGGGTTAATTCACACTTATTCCTTAAAAATAAAATAAAATAAAACATGCTGTAACA
This sequence comes from Betula pendula, assembly GCA_900184695.1. Taxonomy (NCBI): domain Eukaryota; kingdom Viridiplantae; phylum Streptophyta; class Magnoliopsida; order Fagales; family Betulaceae; genus Betula; species Betula pendula. The sequence goes on along the minus strand of FXXK01000952.1, from coordinate 176,669 downwards.
ATCCACTCCTGATTTTCTCTTTAAGAATGAGTAACGCTACCCCTACAATTTTTTCATAACTTTATAACATGTGTTAAAGTGTGTGATTGGAATTATGTTAGCCAGTACGATTCTTTTTAATAACCTTCAATTATATTTTGACACGGTGTTAACAAATTATAAAAAAAATTGTAAGAGAGTTATAGGCCTAAGGTTTTTCTTTAAGAATAAAAGTTTGAATTTGGGCTGAGATGTAAACTACAAACTATTCTCAATGTCTAATACGCAGAACCTTTTGGCCATAGAAATTGGTATTATTTTATGAAAAAAAGAAGACAAATAAATATTAAGACTCTGAACGAGACTAAATCCTAACTCTATATAAACTCTTCATTCGCTTCATTTTATCTCATCAACTAGCAATAATAACTCTTCCTTTTGAAAACCATAGAAGCCAGGACCATCTCTCTCCTCTGTACCAAAAAGTGGGTGCGGAGAGAGCATAAGGATGATCTAAGGTAAGTGCGGTAATGCATGCTTATCTTCAGAGTTCATTGTTTAGATCGAGGTGCAATTTTTTTTTTTTTTACGAGGTATTCAGCTTCACCTTTATAACATCTTGGCAATACCATGAGCTCTTCATACGACTATTGCTTACCGAACGTAGAAATCAGAGCTTTAGAATCGACCGACTAATCCTTAGTTCAATGTCATACACCACTCTCATCATTGAACATTTAAATAGCGGGCTTCATCCGGGTGACTGGCCCCAAGAAAGAGTTTGCACTTAGCAAGTCTTGAAACTGAGACCTAAGAGATAATATTTTCTAATGACCTCAAGTCTCAATCACTAGGCCAAAACCTTGGGGTTTCAATTGTTGTATCATATTATTTTCTTTTTGAGAATGAGAATGGTTGAATATTATTATTCTGAAATCTATTTTTTTAGTACTTTCGATTTCATAAAGGTATGTAAGTTCTTAATTTTTGTTCCAAAGCCAATTATGTGGGCAGATTGATGATATAATAATACCTGTTAAAACTGATAGTAAATTCTTGCAAACCTGTTAGTAATTATGTGGGCAGAGGGATATGATAGTAATTTCTTTGTTCTGAACATTGCCATAACTTATTTCTTTGTTTAGAAATTAGAAGTATAGAGTTATGCACTTCTCCTTGTGATAATCTAGGCTTATTTATTCCTGTTTAGTTATTTTTCTTTGAGTTCTAAGATGGGAAAGAAAAGAGAAAAGAGAGAAAAGAAAATCACATAAGGTGTTCATATGGTAGAGTCACCGTTAAATCATTTTTTGTTTCAAGTGTGTGATTGAAGGGTTTAAATTGATGCAATGTGATTTGTTTGAGCTTTTTGCACAATAAATATATATATATATATATATATATATATATATATATATAATATGTCTTATTCGAGTTTAGTTTCAGATAAATAATTTATATTCAATTCTGGAATGAAGGCTTACATTCTCCACAAGCCTGATAAACAGTCGGCCCAATATCCGTTCAACCTAAGTGTGATCGAATTTTAGGGACATTTAGGTCCCACAAGCTCAGTAAACACATGACTTGAGGCAACACGTCACTCAAGAGGCTACAAATCCCATGAAACCACAAATCATTCTCATAAAGAAGCAGGCACATGCATGTGTACATTTGCTTGAAATTTGGATGTAGTTTAATTTACATATGGCACAGTGATATTTCTATGATTCGTTGGTCTTATTGATTGCGGTGATATATTGGAGCAATTTGGATGTAGTTTATCAGGTGATGAATGTACAAAAATAAAATGAAAATACTGATCACTTCATGCAAGCAAAGCCCTTTTTTTTAAAAAAAAAATTAATTTATTATTTATTATTATTAAATAATAAATTAATGTCATATAAACAGTAAACGAATATGCATTTCACGTCCTTTAATAAAAACAATGTTAATTTACGTGGTTTATATTAGATGACTTCACTTATTACGTCGGTTGCATGCAAACGAGGTGATTGTGTATGTCGTTTGCATTCAAACGAAGTAATTATTTGACGCCACTTACCAATATTTAAGCGACGTCAAAATGGATGTCGTCATTACACTACTATATAACGACGACATTTTTTGTCGGTTGGCACAAAAAACATCATATACTATTTTTCTCAACCGATATATCGCGACCACGTAGAAGCGACGCCAATCGAATGACATGAAAAATTTCGTGTCGTTTAAAGGCAGTTAAAGAAACCAAATGAGCAAGGACTGGTAGCGGGATTATAACTATTGCACATCTGCTGTTAAAGAAACCAAGGGTCCAGATTAAACCCAACATTTTTTAGCCAAACCTTCGTCTTCGTGGAGAGCTGCTTTCCCTCTTCTCAATTACATTGCCACTGCTTCCAGATCTCTACCCTTCACCTTTTTCGTCCTTCAAACCTCTCAATCGTCCATAGCTCACTTCAATTCCCTATTTGCCCCACCATTAATTTTTACATGGTTCATCTATGTGGGTCTCTCTCTATTGGCCAGGAATTCATTCTTGTGATCAAAACTTAGAGGCTAAGCCTCCAACGAAAATTTTACAGGATATACCAAAAAAAAAAAAAAAAAGGACAAAATTAATAACCCAGAAATACCAATTAAACAAGAGAGAGTGGGCTGCCAGATGAGAGAAAGAGAGAGTGGACTGCCAGATGGGGGTTGTCGTTCTTCTGGGACCCCATGAGAGTAAACGTTTGCTTAAGATGTACGTTTAAGTGAGAGTACAAAACGTTTGGTTAAAAGAAATGTTTAGCTAAATCTAGACCTTTCAAAGCTATACAGTTTAAACCATATAACAAATATTATCCTATCTGATAGATTTTGTCATGAAGATAAACTATAGTATCATCACTGTGTTGATAGGTTTGTAGATATACTCGAGTTTGAAATTGTTGCAGATGTGAACAGTAATTTTGAATTGCTTTCAGATGTGATTCTGTGAGAAGTGGTAGGTTGGTTAACAAATTTTATAGGAGATGTGCTATAGATGGGATTGCAGAGAAGGGTCTTAAACTGAGGAGATGAATGGTGGGGCATGAGGGATGGAGAGGTCTGAAAGCATTTTCAATGAGCTCTTCAAAGTTTATTCAGAGAAAAATATACTTTCTCTATTTCATGTAGTCACTTTTCAATACTCTTAAAAAACAAATTTTCTAAATATTTTTCCACTCTAACTAAATATTCTTTTTTTATTCAATGAAGGCCTCACTAACTTCACTATCTCACTTATTTGGAGAGACTTTGATGGAGAGAGAGAAAGAGTAGTGAGGAGAGAGAAGGTGAGAAAGAATATAAAAACATAAAAAGTAAAGTAGAAAAACAATTTCGTTCTCCATATTTGAAGAGAGTTTCTGACAAAAACTAATTTAAATAAATTATAGAGAGCTTGCTGCAAAAAAAACATTAAGGAGTTTCTTTAATATTTATAAAACGTTTCAAAATAAAGAGTTCGATAGGAATGCTGAGTAGAGGACAAGAAAGTAGATGTGCTGTGTTGAAGTGACTGAGAAGAAGGAAAGCAGCTTTCCACAATGACAACGTTTGACTAAAAAATATTGGGTTAAATCTAGACCCTTGATTTTTTTTAACAGCATAAGCCGGATCCTTCTATGTTGTTAGGTGGGAGGAACCTTTTTAAACTTCCTTAATTAGGGATAGATAGACTTCCCTTCCCTTTCATGCCAGCCTTGGGGATTTAGTAAGGCTTAAAACACAAAAAACACATGTATAACTTTTCTTTTTAATCATTCTTGGCCCCCCTCCCCTGTCGGCCACTAGTAATAAACACAAATGGAAGGCTGAACTCGTCGATGCATATTCAATCGAAATGGAGAGGATCCAAATGCTTTTCACCTTGGCTACGGGGTTCAACATAAAGCTACAAATGCTTTGATTTGATCCACAAACGGGCAGAGTCTTTTTGTCCGGCCCATCATGTGATCTTTAATTAATGAGCTCTTGAGGGTGTTTAACTGTTTTTTTGTTTTTTTTTTTTAAATAATAATAATAAGTAGTGATTGGAGTGATTTAAATTAGAAAAAATATTGTGAATTTTTTTATATAAAAAAATGAAAAGGTTTAGTTTTTTAGTATTTTTTTATTTGAATAGTAATAAAAAGTGATATATATGATATAAAAAGTAAAAAAAAAGTTAAAAAGTTACCGATTCAATATTAAACAAACAAGGCCCTTATTTCCTTTTGCGGGTGTTCATCATACACCTCTCCCCTCCTCTGATCGTCCAACTGTGCTTTAGTGGTTGTTTCCAGACAGACTCTTATATTGTCGATAGCCCCTACAGTATATTCGACACACCCATTGCCTGCACGATCTACCATGCCAGAACAGCCGTAACTGTACGGGCCAATAAAGTTTTGCAATGAAAAAAAAATGTAAAAAAAGGGTGGAAGAACCGAACACTACTAGCTACTAAATGAAGGCGTTTCATTTCAATCGTCACAACTTAATTAATGACCTATTATTTCCCTTTTCAAATTGCTAATCATTACTAATTTCAAAAGTTTAGATAGGAAGTGATAAATTTAATCATTTAATTAATTTTTTAATACTCTTCCTCATTAATACGTGAAGGTGAGGCCTTGAAGCCTAACACATATAGTATTTAATTAAAATAAGGAGTGAATGATGGAGTCAATAAAAAGAGATAAATTTAATTATTATAACTTTTTGAAAAGAAAGTTGGAATGTGGTAGTACATTAATTAAATAATTAAATTTATAAAGAAAATTCTAATGCTCACGTGAATTCATCATAAAACCAAAGATATCATATCTCCAAGGAATGATCGACTTTGTTCCTTCAGTATCTAAAAGGATCAGCCAATAACCTTTGGCAAGGTCACAATAGTGTTAAATCACTATTTATTCTAAAAGTTTCAGTTTATAGAAAGACTTAAATTTAATCATTTAATTTACACTTTAACACTCCTCCTCAAACTCCATTTTTAATAGGTGACGCCAACACGTGGATTTTTTTTTTTCTTTTTCTAATTGAATAAGGAGAAGAGTTACAAAGGAGGATCCTTACCACTCTTGATCCAAAAGAAAGAAAGAGTGGGGAATCCTAAAAACAACAAAAGGGTGGGCTCTCCAACAACAAACTCAAAACGAAAGAAAACAGTGCAACAATATAAACACAAGGTAGGAAATAAGTCAAACAAGTGAGTCAGTCCTTTCAAAGGGTCGCATAAAGCGGTTACAGAAGCAAAAAAGGTACAAATTAAGACAAGCCTATCTGCACCCCCACTAAACAATTGCAACAACCACATGAAGGAAGTTGAAGCAGTAAATACACTGTTTAAGTCTGAATTAGGGACTAATAAAATGAGAGGTACCAACACAAATGTCGGATCAAAAGTTTCCACAACAAAATCAAACCACATAAGAACAGGGAGATAATAACCCAAAATAAACAATAGAAATACAAGAAAAAATACAAAAAAAATAACAAAAAAACCAACAAACAGCAGCATCGACGAGGATAGGGCGGCTGGCGGATGCTGACAGGCGTGTGGATGTCGGATGCAAGAGCGGTTGGTGGCGATGGAAGTAGAAAATGCCGGTGAGCACGGTGGAGAGGTGCGTGACAGGCTGGGTCTAGCGGAGGAAAGTAAATCGAGCTTTGAAAAAACCCATCTTAGAACCTTGACAAATCCAGCTAGCAACGCAGTGGATGGCGCGGTGGAGGAGGTGGATGACAAGGTGGAGGAAGTGGATGGCATGGTAGAGAAGGTGTACAATGCTCACTGTGTGGTGGAGGAGAATGACTGCTGCTAAAGGAGGAGAAACACCAGAAAATAAGCCAAAAAGGAACAAAAGCAAAAAAAAAAGGAGAGAAGGGAGGAGGGAGAGATGAGGAGGCATCCCTCATTTCTTCGAAGAAGCAGCAGCAATCAAAAAACCTCACAAGGAGGCGGAAATACCAAACTCTCTTAGAGAGAATGTGGAGAGTCTCAACACATGAAATATTTAATTAAAATGAGAGGTAAATAAACTCAGGACCTTTGGCTCTGATACCATGTTAAATCACTATTTATCTTAAAAGTTTAAACTTATATAAAAAGATAAATTTAATCATTTAATCAATACTTTAACAAATAGTCATTGAATCCATGTTCCTTGGGTATCTCAGAGGATCAACCTCTATAGCCCAATCTTGTACGTCTCTGCAATTTTTATTCCTTTCGGGTGGACGACAGTGTAATCAATATTCAAGGTTTATGCGATAGAATATCTTGCCAATGTTGGACCATCCCATTGGATCATGACTTTCATTAATTTATCCCATCTTATTTCTTTATCCCTCTTTGAGTTGTTGAAAGAAAATTTGGTTCGCATGCATTTTACATGTAACAATATATTTTGGTTACATTAATTGTCTGATTAGTTCTGATACCATGCATGTAAAAATAACTATAAAAAAGTGAACTGTATATGAGTCCAGTCGGTGTGAAAATATAACAAGAATAAAATTAGATAATTAATACTAAATATATATATGTTTTGAAGGGAGACATTCATCATTTCATTGATAAAAGATGAGCATAAAGCTCTTATAACATATAAAGCGCAGATAATCATAGCACATCGCTATGAAATTATAAAATCATGACAAAAAAGAGTAAAAGCTCTAATAACATAAAGCACAAATAAACATAGCACATCGTTATCAAATTACAGAGTTATGACATCTTTTGCTACCCATCTAGTCAAGACAACAGATTATATCTAAGACACGGGTAGTCTAACTTCTCACCAAACTTATTAGTGGTTGTGAGAGATAATCTCCCACACTGAAACTACACCTTCTTGACCCTAAATGTCAGGAGACACAAAAACATGTACATGAAAAAAAATAAATAACAGAAAATAAAATAGCACCGAATAGATCCACTGACAGAAGGTGGAGGCAAGCCGGCGGAAAGCTCTTTGAAGTTCTAAATATTAATATAGAATAATATCAAACATTATATATATATATATATATATATTATATTATATATATATAATATATATATGAAAATAAATCAGCATATGATACATTGAATGGGTGAAAGATAAATCTTGTCAAGTATCCAAGATATTATTTAATATTTAATATCACAAACCAAACTAATTAACTCTGAACTGCACAAAAATCTTGGCTTCATGATAAAAACATGAATTATAATCTTACGTACTTGTTTGTAGAATTCATCATGTAAGCCCGTAGTTTTGCAACTGCTATTCAGAGTTATAGGGTATTCAGTCACTACTCTATAAATAGATGTATTTGTATTATAGATAAATTAAGTTAATAAGAATAAAATATAATCTTTAAAGCTTTCAGAGTGATAGATATAAGTGTCTAACACCAAATCACCCGTAATTATCTGTGTTCATTTTTCTCTCATGCTTCTACTATTATTAATTTTCATATTTTATTATTCCGCACAAACTTCAATAATTGTAATGCCCACGTGAAATTCATCATAAAACCAAACATATTTCCGAGATCGAGGAATGACTTTGTTCCTTCGGTATCTTAGAGGATCCGCCAATAACCTTTGGCAAGGCCACAATAGTCATTAATGAATGCATATGCTGCAACGTATAAAATGTGACACCCCATGACATGGCCATTGTCTTCCATCTCCACCGTCCAAATCTCATCTGCAAGGCTAGAATTAAGCTCATGTTTATCATGTCTGGTGTGGATGTAAATATTTATTGTATAAACCTACCAAACTCAAGGGAATTGTGCGCCATGTCTGCAGCCCAATCTTGTCTCTGCAATTTTTATTCCTTTTGGATGGACGACAGTGTAATATCTTGCCAATGTTGGACCTCCCATTGGATAACGACTTTCATTTATCCCATCTTATTTCTTTCACCAGAGCCCCAAAAATCAAGCGGCCTCGTTGAGTTGTTGAAAGAAAATTTGGTTCGCATGCATTTCACATGCATACATGTAACAATATATTTTGGATACATTAATTGTTTGAACTAAAATTATTGGTTTCCTAATTACATGTGACTGATTATGTATTTTCAAACAAAGCTCATTTTCTATGGGAATGATATCGTGATTATTCCTCTTTACTTCTTCTGAAAGGTTGAATATTTCCTTATAAGCTTTGGTACGACTTTCCCTTCATATATATTGTGAAGTAGTCCAACTGGCAGAATCTTCTCTTTATGGCTATCAACATGATTTGTGGAGATTTGACTCCATTTGAGTTTGGCCGGCACAATCTGGAACGTGTAACTAGCTAACATGTTAAAATAGCTAAAAATAATTATAAAAAAGTGTGAAAATATAATAAGAATGAAATTAGATAATTATAATACTAAATATTATAGAATAATATCAAACAATATGAAAATAAATCAGCATATATATGATACATTATATGAGTACTGAAAGAAAAATCTCGATGGTCAAGTATCCAAGATATTATTTAATATCACAAACCAAACTAATCAACTCTGAACTGCACAAAAATCTCGGCTTCATGAAAAAATTAAACATGAATTATAATCTTACAATTCATCAAGTAAGCCCGTCATTTTGCAACCATCGACTATGTCCTGAACATGACATGTAATTAATTAATTCATTTTCATTCCTCAAGGAGGGATTTATGGCCTCTATATATACCCTTCATTCGCATCTTATTGGGTCGGTTTCTTTATTAGGCTGGACCAAACGGGTCAGCCCACTTAACAGCCTTTTTTTTTTTTTAACAAAAACTGGATTGGCATGGGTTTAAAAATAAACCCATACCCAAAGGCCCAAAACGTGACCCGGTTCCTTATGGGTTTGAAAACCCTACCCGGAAAGCTTAACCCATGACCCGTTAAACCCAATGCCTTGCGCCGCCTCCCTCATGCGCCGGCCACTAGGGCTGCCCCGAATCCTCATGCAGCGGCCAGAAAAGCCGCCGCCCAGCAAGTCACGGCGACCCCGTGGGTCGCCGTTTTCCTAAAATACCCAACTGGCGACCTCGTGAAGGGCCACAGGTCAAAGTAGCAGGGAGAGGCCACTGGCCTCTCCCTGCGTAGCAGACGGCCCATGAAGCACCGTCGCTGTTGTTAAAATGGGGAGAGGCCAGTGGCCTCTCCTTCCGTAGCTGGTGGTCCGTGAAGGGCCGCTGCTACTGTCATTGGCGGCCCTTTCAAGTCGTCGGTCACAGTAACGGCGGAGCCTCCTTACACAGTAGTGATGCCGCTCCTTATAGCTTCACGGCGAATTTTGGTCCTCCTCGGCTAGTTTTGGTTTTCACGGTCTCTTTGTTTTCACCAAGAAGTGAAATCACAAGATGTGATATTAGTTGCACATAAAACAAACAGTGTAATAACAACGCAATTCACAATAAATCCATAAACAGGAAATTATAAAGAAATTACTCAGTTAAACCGAGAATCAATAACAAACGTAAAACTGAGCAAAATAGCACAAAGGTTGGCTCTGATACCACATGTTATACACTTTAAATAATCTAATGCTAAATATACATAGCAGCGGAAACTTAGATCATAAATACCTTCGGCCATCTTTGCTCAAACTTAGAAAGATTCCCAACACAGTAGATGAACAACCTTAAGCAATCTCTGAAACAATTTTATCTAAGAAGGATCTTCTGACCTATGCCTACTAGTAGGAGTAAATGGCTTACACAAGCTATATTTATAGGTAGATTAGGGACCTTTCTCACCATTTGTTAGCTGATCTTTCTCCTCCCATCAAGGAGAAAGATTAGGCAGTTGATCCCTATGATCATTATGGTTGGAATAAGTCAAAGAACATGATGTGTCATCAGGGACAATTTTGTAATTTCTTACATTCTCCCACTTGGCCCTTATGACACATAAATTTCTTATTATGTTTTATTCTATAATATGACCATTACTTTATTATTCCAACCAATCATGAAATCCTCCCACTTATACATGAATCATGGCGGTAAGACCATTATATAATAAACCGTCCATTCCATGTATTACATATATAATATCCCCTAAATGAGTACCATATGGGCAGTCAAAACTTTATGAATAAACTTCCTATAAGTTATTCGAGTTCAAACTTTATTTTTATCTTCATGGATAAAGTAATAAATGTGCATAAAACTTTATTACAATAACTCGATGTTTATAGAATAAAATAACAGACAAAGTACAAAATGAATCAATCAATCCCATATGCTCCACATGACTTTTAAATAGCTTTACCGGTAAACCTTTAATCATGGCATCTGTAATCATCAATTCAATACTTATATGCTCAATAAACACTTCATGCCCTTTGATATTATCTCTCACACGAAGGTATTTGATGTCGATATATTTACTTTTGCTTCCACTTTTATTATTCTTGGAGAAGAATATGGCAGCACGATTATTGGAGAAGATCTTGATTGGTCTCTCTATAGAATCAACAATTTTGAAACCACCAACAAAATTTGTCAACCAAAGTGCCTGTGTAGTGGCTTCATAGCATGCAATACATTCTGCCTCCATTGTAGATGTAACAACTATAGTCTGCTTGCTGCTTCTCCAAGATATAGCCCCTTCAGCAAGAAGAAATATATATCTTGAAGTAGACTTTCTGCTATCTACACATCCAACAAAATCAGAATTTGAATACCCAACCACCTTCAAATGGTCAGTGTGTCTGTATGTCAAACTGTAATCCTTGGTTCCTTGCAAATACCGCATGACTTTCTTTGCAGCTTTCCAATGTTCCAATCTTGGGTTGCTTTGATATCGACCCAGCATTCCAACTGCCATTGCAATGTCAGGTTTAGTGCAGACCTGTGCATACAATAGGCTGCCTACTGCAGATGAATATGAAATATCTTTCATCTGTTCTTGTTCTAATGCATTTCGAGGACACTGATCATTACTGAATCTATCCCCTTTAATGATAGGTGCTACAGAACCGTCACAGTTCTTCAATCTGAATCTCTCTAAAACCTTTTCAATGTAGGCTTTTTGAGACAATTTCAATATTCTTTATTTTCTGTCTCTGTGAATCTCTATGCCAATGACATAAGAGGCTTCACCCAAATCCTTCATTTCAAAGTTTTGAGAGAGGAACCTTTTGATCTCGTGTAGCAAACCTAAATCATTACTTGCAAGCAAAATATCATCTACATACAAGACTAGAAAGATAATTTTACTCTCACTGACTTTAAGGTATATACATTGATCAACAAGGTTCTCAATAAAACCATATGAGGTAATAACCTTGTGAAATTTGATATACCATTGACGGGAGGCTTGTTTTAGTCCGTAAATAGATTTCCTTAGTTTGCAAGCTTTTTGACTATTATCATCAAAACCTTCAGGCTGTTTCATGTAAACCTTCTCTTCAAGTCTCTTCAAGATCCCCATTTAGAAAGGTTGTTTTCACATCCATTTGATGTAGCTCTAGATCAAGATGAGCTACTAATGCCATGATTATGCTAAATGAATCCTTTTTAGATGTTGGAGAGAAGGTTTCATGATAATCAATGCATTCCTTTTGAGTGAAACCCTTGGCCACAAGTCTAGTTTTATATCGTTCAACATTACCAGAAGCATCTGTTTTGGTTTTGTAAACCCATTTGCAGCCTACGGCTACAACTCCCTTTCGTAAGTCAACAAGATCCTAGACTTGATTTTTTGCCATGGATTCCATTTCTTCTTTCATGGCATTAAACTGCAATGTGGAGTAATCTCCACTCATGGCTTGTGAAAACGTTTTTAGGTCATCTTTAGGCCCAATGTCAAAATCGAACTCCTGGAGGTATACAACATAATCACTAGGGATTGTACGTCTACTTCTTCTAGAGGATCTTTTTAATTCTACTTCCTCCGCATTTGGCAGAGTCTGAGTAGGTTCAATCTGAACTTGTTCCTCATGAGTTGACTGTTCTGTAATTGATTGTGGTTCAACGTAATCAGTTGATTTTTCTTAAGCACAATCAAGTGTCTTTGAGGTAAAGGAGCTTCAGTCAACTCTTGTGCTTCCTCAAATTCAATCCTTTGAGGATAAGCACTTCCACTAGGTTCAGAATCCTCTAGAAATTTTGCATTTATAGACTCAACAATTCTAGGACTATGAGAAGGACAGTAAAACCTAAATCCTTTGGAGTTTACTGCATAGCCTATAAAATAACCGCTGGTTGTCCTTGGGTCTAATTTCTTCATGTTTAGATTATAAATCCTCACTTCAACAGGACAACCCCATATATGTAAGTGATTTAAACTTGGTTTCCATCCATTTCACAGTTCAAAAGGTGTCTTAGGAACAGCTTTGGATGAAACCCGGTTTAATACATACACAGTAGTTTTTAAGGCTTCACTCCATAAAAATAAAGGCAACTGAGAATTACTAATCATGCTCCTTACCATGTCCATTAGTGTGCGATTCCTTCTTTCTGCCACATCATTTTGTTGTGGTGTGCCAGACATTGTGTATTGAGCAACAATGCCTTCTTCTTCAAGAAATTTCGCAAATGGACTTATCATCTGTCCCTTTTCTGTGTACCTACTATAGTACTCTCCGCCTCTATCAGATCTTACGATCTTGATTTTCTTTTCCTTTTGTTTCTCTACTTCTAGCTTATAGGTCTTGAAAGTTTTTAATGCCTCAGCCTTATCATTTAGAAGATAGAATACATAAACCGTGTATGGTCATCAATAAAAGATATAAAATATCTTTGACCATTCAAGTAGGGAGTAGGAAAAGGTCTACAGATATCAGTATGTATTATCTCAAGAATGTCATAACTCTTTTTGGCACCTTTAGTAGTCTTGTTAGTTTGCTTTTCCTTTATATAATCCACACAAGTACCAAAATTAGTAAAGTCAAGAGTTTTTAAAACTCTACCATTTACTAACCTTTTGATTCTCTCTATGGAGATATGTCTCAATCTCCTATGCTATAACCAAACGGAGTCCTCATTCATAAGACTCCTCTTTATGCCAACGGTTGTATGCAATGACAAATAATTGTTTTCAAAGTTGGGATCTAGATCAATTTTGAATAAACCATCAATTTTTATTCCACCACCAACAAAATTTTCACCTTTAAAAATACTAAAGGTTGAATTAATAAACAAAAATCCATAACCAATAATATCCAATTTTGAAATAGAAATTAAGTTTCTCAAAAAATGGGGAATAAAAAATACATTATCCAGATCCAAAACATATCCGGATTTCAAAATTAACCTAAAGGTCCCAACCGCCTCAACTTGAGAAAACAATTTATTCCCTGAATATACTTGTTGTTCATGGCTTGCTAGTTTCCTTGTGTTGAGAAAACCCTGGATTGTGTTGACAATATGGATTGTAGAACCAAAATCAATCAACCATGTATTACTAGGAGCCTCAATAAAAAAAGATTCATGACAAACTAGAGATATGATATTACCTTTCTTTTCGAGCCATCTTTTGTACTTCTGGCAATCTCTCTTCATATGCCCACTCTTCTTGTAGAAGAAACAAGCATCCTTCTTGTCATTTTTCTTTATTGACAACTTATTATCTTTCTTGCATTTGTGGGCATAATTGCCTCTCTTGGCATTTCCCGTATCATGAGTAGCCATATGAACATTTAGAGGCTTCTCATGCTTTAACCTCTTCTCTTCTTGAACACACATGGTCAGAAGTTCATTTACTGACCATTTGTCCTTATGTGTGTTGTAAGAAATTTTGAAATGACTATATTTGTAACACCTCGGTCCCATATTGGGAAGAAGAGAAATAGCCCACATAGAGTGGGTGATTTATAAAGAGAGTCATGAGTGTTGAGTCCCACATCGCCTAGTTACTAGGTGAAACTGAGCTTTATAAGTGATTATAGGAAAACTCCAAAATTGACTAGTCCTTTTGGGGTGATAGCGTAGATGTGGTTAGCGCTTTTCCCTAGAAACACTGCATGATGTGGCACTGACAAGGATGTCAGGAGTTTAAGAGGGGAGTTTGTAACACCCGGTCCTATATTGGGAAGAAGAAAAATAGCCCACATAGAGTGGGTGATTTATAAAGAGAGTCATGAGTGTTGAGTCTCACATCGCCTAGTTACTAGGTAAAACTGGGCTTTATAAGTAATTCTAGGAAACTTCAACAAATAGACTAGTCCTTTTGGGGTGATAGCGCAATGTGGCTAGTATTTTTTCTAGGTCGTTACAAAAGTTTGTAACACCTCGGTCCCATATTGGGAAGAAGAGAAATAGCCCACATAGAGTGGGTAATTTATAAAGAGAATCATGAGTGTTGAGTCCCACATCGCCTAGTTACTAGGTGAAATTGGCTTTATAAGTGATTATAGAAAACTCTAAAATTGACTAGTCCTTTTGGGGTGATAGCGCAGATGTGGCTAGCGCTTTTCCCTAGATCGTTACAAATGGTATCAGATCCACCTGGTAACGCCAGGCCATGTGGTATCGAAACACTGCATGACGTGGACCTGACGAGGACGTCAGGAGTTTAAGAGGGTAGTTTGTAACACCTCGGTCCCATATGGGAAGAAGAGAAATAGCCCACATAGAGTGGGTGATTTTATAAAGAGAGTCATGAGTGTTGAGCCCACATCGCCTAGTTACTAGGTGAAACTGAACTTTATAAGTGATTATAGAAAAACTCCAAAATTGACTAGTCATTTTGGGGTGATAGCGCAGATGTGGCTAGCGCTTTTCCCTAGATCGTTACAAATGGTATCTGAGTCACCTAGTAACGCCAGGCCATGTGGTATCGAAACACTGCATGACGTGGCCCTGACGAGGACGTCAGGAGTTTAAGAGGGTAGTTTGTAACACCCTGGTCCCATATTGGGAAGAGAAGAAATAGCCCACATAGAGTGGGTGATTTATAAAGAGAGTCATGAGTGTTGAGTCCCACATCGCCTAGTTACTAGGTGAAACTGGGCTTTATAAGTGATTCTAGGGAAACTCCAAAAAATAGACTAGTCTTTTTGGGGTGATAGCACAGATGTGGCTAGTGCTTTTCTTGAGTCGTTACAAATGGTATCAAAGCCACCTAGTAACGCCAGACCATGTGGTATCGAAACACTGCATGACGTGGCCCTGACGAGGACGTCAGGAGTTTAAGAGGGGGAGTTTGTAACACCCGGTCCCATATTGGAAAAAAGAGAAATAGCCCATATTGAGTGGGTGATTTATAAAGAGAGTCATGAGTCTTGAGTCTCACATCGCCTAGTTACTAGGTGAAGCTGAGCTTTATAAGTGATTCTAGGGAAACTCCAAAAATCGACTAGTCCTTTTGGGGTGATAGCGCAGATATGGCTAGCGCTTTTTCCTCGGTTGTTACAAATGATATCAGAGCCACCTAGTAACGCCAGGCTATGTGGTATCCGAAACACTGCATGATGTGGCCTGACGAGGACGTCAGGAGTTTAAGAGGGTAGTTTGTAACACCCCGGTCCCATATTGGAAAAAGAGAAATAGCCCACATAGAGTGGGTGATTTATAAAGAGAGTCATGAGTCTTGAGTCCCACATCGCCTAGTTACTAGGTGAAACTAGGCTTTATAAGCGATTTTAGAAAACTTCAAAAATAGACTAGTCCTTTTGGGGTGATAGCACAGATGTGGCTAGCGCTTTTCTCTGGTCGTTACATATATAATAAAAAAAATCTAAAAAAAAGGAAAAAAAGGAAAAAAAAATTAAAAAATAAACTACCACCCCCTTTATTTTTTTTTTGTCTCCTTTATTTATTTTTTATTTTTTAATTTCGTATATTTAAATTTTAAATTTATAGTTTTTTTTTTTTAAAAAAAAAAAATTGATAAGGATATTTTTGTATTATTGAAAACTTTTTATGGTCATTTTTGTTTTTTGTTGGCCTTGAGGGACATTGACATTTTTTGGTAGTTTAAAGTGGACATTGGCACAATTGATAGTTTGGAGGGCACAATAACAATAAAATTGTAGCTTGGAGGGCACAATAACAATAAAGTAGTAATTTGAAAGGGTTATGTGTATTTTTTTATTTTTCCTGAATTTTAAAGCCACTATGTCCCTAGCCTTTGTTGCAACCTATGGCTATTACGTAAATTATCCTTGATTAGTTTGTCTGATCATCAACATCTTCCTAACATATCTATTACTAAATTGCCCTCTTCTGATTCTAAATTCTAAATATGTTATTTTGATCTTTTTCTTTTTAGAATAGTCAATCATAAATTTTTTTTATTCTTTAATTAAATCATCTTTACTCATAAATTAATCAAATCTCTTGGAGAGCAACTTCTATACAGATGTTGCACAAACCCAACTTTTTGTGCCCTCAATTAAGAAACAGACACATCAGCATGTTATAATAAAAGAGAATAGGACGGATGCACTGAATTTTTCTTGAACGAACTGTAAAAAATACGAAGTTTCTTTAGAATCTGTAAAAACCCCTATTCCCCAAAACCGCTGTACGCTACCTCCCCCAGCTCCTCTGTCGAACAACAACCCATGTTCCTCTGCCGCTGCTCCTGTCTGTAATACCTAAGGATTTAATTATGACGGCTAAGAATACTTTGATATAAATTGTAATATTAAGATAGATCAAATATATTTGAAAAATATATTTGATGTTTAATTTTATGTTTTTAGTGTGACTTGAGAAGTGATTAGTTTGAATTAAGCCATAGAGAAATGAAAATGTTTGAAACTTTAGAAGTTTTTAAGAGTTATATAAATAAATGAACAATAATAATAATGATTAATATATATTATATTCTTTAAGATTTAACTCTAGCACTCACGTTGAAAAAAAAAACCTCTAGCACTCACGTGAGCACTAGAGCATTAATTGGAGCAAAATTAGTGTTGTGAGGTGCTGTACGTCCGAATAAGTGGCTACTAGTATTTTTGTGAGAATCTGAAATTTGGAGTGCAAGATCCACCAAGAAATATCTGGAAAATAAATCCACCGCTTCAGTTTTGTGAGCAGTCCGAATTGCCACTGTACAATCCATTTTGCAGCTGATTCTAAGTTATTCTAGAATTTTATTTACGCCTACTTTTTACACTGCAGTAATATTTTTCTACTGTGAACATGGGCGCCGTAGTAATTCTTGACGACTAGTAAAAATTTTAGAATCATTAGGTGCACTCGTGAAGTTTGGGTGCCTGAACGTGGTTAGCTGTAAATGTTGTTTTACACATCTGAACTGAAGTTAAGGAAATTTTATTTACTGCAAGGAATCATCTCGAGACTTCTGAGAAGAGGACAATTCAAATTACTTTTTAGGAGAGCTTGGATGACGAAGCTTTGCAAAATCTAGATAATACACAAGGAGGCTAGATAACAATTATAAATTTATTTTTCAATAAATTATCAAGGAATTTGCTCAGAGTCATTCAGACCCAGCATTATCATTTTGCAATAGTCATCCTGAAATATGGTTGCTGACAAGAATATGCAATTATCTCAGTCACTGTTCATGTAAGGAATGTGCAAGTATAATGGTACTGTTCATGTCAGGAATGTGCAATTATATTCAGCAAGAAGGATCTTCAATCGTTTGTTCATGTTATATTCCTATATATAATTATGTTGGGAGAAGAATCTTCTTTTAGTGTATTTTGATTGTACTTTAGCTAAGTTGTTTCCAGCTATATAAGGGAATAAGATGAAAGGAGTAGCGTAATATATAGCATTCCTTCCATAGATCAGAATTTAGTCTTCCTTTCATCCTTTTGTAACATTTGTCTTTTATCATTTCGAATACTAAAATGTACAATTATCATTACTCTTATTTTGAGTGTGAATCTTCTATAATTCATTGATAATAAGTTATAAGTAAAAAATTCTTATAAATCATGAGCTTTAGCTACTATCAGTAATATAAAGTATAGATAACCATATATGGCACAACACTATGAACTTACATAGTCATAGAAAAAGAGAAAATCTATCTATAACATCATCTTCCGCTTACCCATATAAAATACTAGTTAAAAAACAGATCTACTTCGAGCAGACTAGATCTAAGACATAGGTAGCTCAAAATCATACCAACTTTATTTATCCAGTCGTGAGAGATAGTTTTCCACACCAATTTACTTTTCCTCGACCCTAAAGGTTAAAAAACAAAACCGTCATCGACCCAAGGGCCAAGACAACAAGAAAAAAAAATCACAAACAACAAAAAATTAAAAAGCAGCAAAAAAATTCCAAAACACAGCGGTGCAAATGGTCGGAGAGGCAATGAAAGGCGGCAAGAAATCACAGCTCCAGCATGTGAGAAAGACGAGGAGGAGGAGGAAAGAGGAAAGACACTTTTTTTAGTTTTTCTCTTTGAAGCGGCTAGGGTTTTTCACCTCAATCTTATTGTAGAAATATTAATTTGGGGCCTTAATACTAGTATTGTACTTTTCAATTATCACAATTATCAAGTAAATGTTCTTGATTTCCAAACTTATGTTTTATTCAAGTATCATAATTATTCGAATTTTAATCTATAATTTTCAATCCTTCTTTATAATTGCTTCTTCATTTTAACATAAAGAATTATAGTAAATTGAAGAATCAATTAAAGAAGGATTGGAAATAATAAAATTCGAAATGATTGATTAAAATTCGAAATAATTATGATACTTGAATAAAATATAAGATTAGAAACCAAGAAAACTTACTTGATAATTAATTGTAATAATTGAAGAGTATAACACTTGTAAGATAATTGCAGATTACAGTACTCGAAATGACAAAAGATAATTGTTAAAAAAGGATGAGAGGAAGGCTAAATTGAAAGAAGACTAAATTCTGATTTATGGAAGCAAGGCAATAATGCTAACTTGAGAGATGTCTTGCTCCTTCCATCTCTATCCCTTATGTAGCTGAAAACTTAACAAAAATGCATTCAAATTACAGGATTCTGACATGAACAATATTGATTGAGATTCTTCTTACTGAATGTACTTGCATATTTCGGACATGAACAGTATAAATATAATTGCGTATTCTTGACATGAACAGTGACCGCAGGTTTTTCGTGATATAATTGCATCCTGACGTGAACATTGACTGATATGATTGCAATATATACCAGACAGTAATTAATTAACCATATTTCAGGATGATTCTTGCAAAATGATAATTCCAGGTCTCAATGACTCTTACCCCAGATTCATTGATAATTTATTGAAATGCAAAATTCGTAATTGTTATCTAGTCTACTTGTATATTATCTAGATTTTGATATATATGCTTTTGTGTACCTTTTTTTTTTTTTTGGTTCTAAGGAAATATTAATATATTAAAAATGTAGTTGAAATTTTTTTCTTTCATATGATATTTGAACTTTATTCATAGAAATATTATTATGTGGCTCTCCAAGAGAAAAGTTACATATGGCTTCGCAACTGTCCTTACCCTTTATTTTTAGAGGAAAGAAAACAAAAAAGCAGAAAAAAAAAAGTACAAATTAAAGATAAGGTTGTAAAATCGAATTACACAAAACGTACAAATTATAGATAACAAATTACAATGTGATAAACAACTGGGAGGATAAGGATGATCCTCTGGTTGTTGAAAACATGGAGTTGATAGTTGCCAACTGATCGACGACAAGCGGCCGGAGTACTCCGTCAAGTTTCTGCATCACATTATCTCCCTTTTTATTAGTATGGCAGTTGCATGGTCCTGCACCACTTTCCATGCCATGATAACGTGTCGTTCCTCTACAAGAGTTGCGCCGACGGCAAATCTTATGGCGTACACATTCCCAACCTTGGCATGAGTCATGTAAACGCGGCCTGACATGTTTATCGACTCCAACAACTTCTGGTTCACCTCCTCATTTGAACTTTCTTCATCATCATAAACGCTACCGTTTTCGTGTGCTGGCTTTGGCAAAACTACTCTAAAACAAACCATGGCAAAATTTCTAGGGACCACAATTTCAAACCTCTTGTCCATTCGTACAAGCCCTTCAAAAAGCTTGGCCATTTTAACATGACTTCTCAAGAAGTTCCTAAGGTTTGCCACCCCATAGCTTCTAAGCACAAACCAGAGTTTCAAGGCTCGAAATTTCCGGCTTAGTGCTATCTGCCAGTCTTTATAATCCACCACTTGTCTGGAATCGGTAGCTTTATTCCTCAAGTACTCAGGGTTTGTTGAGAGTGATTTTATCAAGGCCGTCGGATCTTTTACCCAAAGGCAGCAACAATCTAAAGTGGTCAAGAACCATTTATGGGCATTCAGACTAAATGAGTTTGCACCCTCAACGCCGTCCATGAAATGCCGGAACTCGGGACAAATGCATGCACTTCCAGCATAAGCAGCATCCACGTGGACCCACATGCCGTAATCTTTTGCCACCTGGCATAACGGCCCCAGTGGATCAATGGCAGTTGTTGAAGTAGTCCCCACAGTGGCGCATAGAAACAACGGGACTAACCCCGCTTCCATGTCTTTGCAAATTTCTAATTTTAGTGAGTCTGGTGACAGCGCAAATGACGTTGACTTTGTGGTCTTGACAGCTCTAAAATTTTTCGGGTGGATTCCGGCAATTCGCGCCGCTTTTTGGAGTGCACAATGGGTTTGGTCGGACCCATAAACCACCAACTTTCTCATATTCTTTCTCCCGATTTTTCTTAGCATTTGATCCCTCGCGGCGACGAGGGTGCACAGAATGGCCTCGCAAGTGGTCCCTTGTAGCACACCGCCGCCATTGCCGGAGAAAAGGAAGGAGTTGGGGAGGTTAAGCATCTGACCAAGCCAATCCATGACTATTGTCTCAAGTTCAGTGGCGGCCGGAGAAGAAATCCAGTTGAACCCGACCACATTGAATCCGGCACTAAGCATTTCGCCTAGAAACCCTGCAATGCTACCACTGCTTGGGAAGTAAGCAAAGAAGTTAGGGCTTTGCCAATGTGTTATGCCAGGGATTATATGGTCCTGCACGTCTTGGAGAATGGTTTCGATGGGCTCCGGATTATATGGGGTGGACTCCGGCAAGCATTTCCGGAGATAACCCGGTTCGACTTGGCTTAGAACCGGGTATTTCTCGACATTCGAATAGTAATCAGCAAGGAAGTCTATCATCATGTGGCCTTGCCGCCTGAACTCCTCAGGGTCTAGTGGATTAATGTTGTGAAAGACAAAAGAGTGGTCGCCTTCATGCTCAAAATTTGGGCCAGCCATTTTTTGGTACGGAGAAAAGAAATTGGGAATTAAAGGAGAAAGTGGGAAAGAAACTAGTAACTCGATCTTGGCTAGTGGATGAGATAAAATGAAGCGAATGAAGAGTTTATATCGAGGCCATAAATCCCCTTGAGGAATGAAAATGAATTAATTAATTACATGTCATGTAGTCACACTAAAATCGTGTAGCCCCAATCTTTGTTTTTTTTCCCTACTTGATAATTTTGTTTTGACCAACTTTGACTCTCTTCTGATTTTGTCTTAAATGTTCAAAAGATTGCAATATTTTTCAATCAAATTTCAATAATTTGCAATATAAATAATCCGTTAACCAAATTCGTCTTTTTTAATGGAAGAAGACAAATTTTTTAAATTAACTTCCACTTAACGCGTGATTTCTCAAAATGCCATTTGGGGGTGGTCGACCACCCCAATTTGGCCATAGAGCCACCCCCAATCCTTCGGAAGTAGTTTTGTCCATCCCATTTGGATCTTTGGGGTGGCTGAACCACCCTCAAGAGCCATGAAAGTGGTTCACCCCCCATTCTAGCCAGATGGTAGTAGCTTGAACACTCCCTTAACCAAATGGGGATGGTGGTTTCGTTCCCCCCTCCCCCCCCATTTGGATCATTGGAGGTGGTTGAACCACCTTCAAACGGCTAGCCAAAATTTTTTTTTCCTTACTTTTACTGTTACTGTTACTTTTTTTTTACAAAAAAAAAAAATAGGGACATTTTGGACTTTTCATCCCCCAAAAACCCACGTGCGGCGCACGTAGACTTTATTTCATTAGAAAAAGACAGATCTGCTTAATGGAATGGCCACATTGCAAATTATTGAAATTTGGTTGGGGTGCATTTCAATTTTTAAAACACTTGAGGCAACATATACAACTTTGGGAGAGTAAAGTTTGTTTTTCCCCTAAATTATATATTAGAAGTCTCACATTGCTTGAGAAATTAATTTATGTGTTTCTTATAAGGTTGTAGTATCCCTCCTCTTAATTTAAGGCATTTTTTGGAATTGAGTTAAGCCCACATTTTACATATTGTGTGAATTCTAATATTATATCTTAGCTAGATACTTGACGAGATTTTTCTTTCACTTATACGATCATATGCTGATTTATTATCATAGATAGTTTGATATTATTTTATAATATCTGATTTCATTCTTGTTATATTTCCACACCGACTGGACTCATATACAGTTCACGTTTTTATAATTATTTTTAGTTATTCTTACATGGTATCCGAAGTAATCAGACAATTGTATCCAATATATATATATATATTGTTACATGTGAAATGCGAATTTTTCTGTCTATGTCTACGGTTTTAAGCAACTCAACGAGGCTGCTTGATTTTTGGGGCTCATGTGAAAAAAAGATGGGATATATGAAATTTTCCTTCTCGTCGTTTTCCAATGGGATGGTCCAACATTGGCAAGATGTACTATGGCATAAACCTAGGTTTGATAGAGGCTACGTTTGGCAAGAGTTATTGGTTATTACTGTTCATGACTTTTCTAAACAAAAAAAAACATTCCCACTTTTTATATCAACATCAACTACTTTTTAACAACTTTTTTTATTTTTTATTACTATTAAAATAAAAAATTCACTAAAAAACAAAATTTTACTTTTCCATACAAAAATTTACAACATTCCCCTACTTTATATCACATCAAAAGTCAACAACCCACAACCCATAACCCATAACCTTTCCCAAACACACCCAGATTGATACAATAAATATTTACGTCCGTACAAACAGTAAAAGCAAAAAGCCAATATATGAGCTTTACTAGCCTAGTCACGGTTTTTTTTTTTTTTGTGGTGATTTAGGTGCGTTTGTTAAATCCTTTTTACTCTCATAACACAATTTTGAAATTTGCACACTGACACTGCCGCATAGGAATGTACTTTTCGGCCAAAAGTTTCAAATTCTTAACATGTTTATTCCAATAATGCCCTCAAAGTCTATTTTAAAAACAAAACTGAATACATACATAAATATGAGGATATTTTAGACCGAAATATTTTTTTTTCAACAAACTTGCAGGTTAGTTCAACCTTTTGTCAAATCATGTTTTCTGTGCAACTTTTAAAAAAATTATCTAACGGGTTATGGACTTAACAAGCAAAGCCTTAAATTGTGATGATTGAAATGATCGTTGCAAAACTTTATTGGCACGTTTTTTTTTTTGTGGTGAATTAGATTGTGATGATTGAAATGATCATTGCAAAACTTTATTGGCACGTTTTTTTTTTGTGGTGATTTAGATTGTGATGATTGAAATGATCATTGCAAATCAAACTTAATTTATTGGCACGTACAAGTAGTGGCCAACAAGGGAGGGGGACCAAGAATCATGGAAAATAAATGTATCACGGGATGGCAGTGTAGGGGTAGATGGCAGGGAAGCGGCTGCTATCTAACGCTAAAAGAAAGTTTGAAAAAGTTCCTCGATCCCACCTAACATATACACCTAATTCCTTCCCGCTACCAGTCCTTTCTCAACATGTACACACACTTTAATATACAACAGCCCCAGGGTAATATAGGGAAAGCTAGCTATAACCCGCTCTCTTTTTTGACACGAATTACAATTTTAATATAAACGTAACACTGCATTAGCGGATTAAAGTTAAGTATAATATGATTCAGGTTAAACTGGGTCAACTTGATTACACAAGATTAATAAATAAGTCAATTTTAAGTCAACTTTGTTAACCTACAATTGACCTGCATAACCCAAATAACCTACTTTGTTAACCTATAGTCACTACAAAATAAACCCAGTTATCCCATCATTTTTTAACCGACGAGAATATCTTGATAAAAGACAAGAATCATTTCTTGTCGTTTTATTTTCATCTTTTGGTTTGGGTCATAAAAGTACTAGTCGGCATCACATTATTCACGTCTTTTTACTATGTCCTTTACTAGTTGCAGTGTTACGTGCTTTACTACTAAAGGACGCAAGTGGTGCGTCCCTTAGTAAAGGACGCATAGTTGCACTACGTCCTTTACTAAAGGACATAGTACAACGTCCTTTAAACGACATAACACTACGACCCTTTTTAGTAAAGGAAGTATTGCTACGTCCTTAATTAAAAATTATAATACTGTATTATTTATGTATGCACATTTCAAGCTAAATATCTCATCATAAATCTTAAATAGACTTCAAATGTCTGTATACACATTTCAAGCTAAATAGCACAAAAGAGGCAACTATATATTTGATTATCATCAGGTATATTATACATACATGTCTTACAACACTTAGCATACATGTCGTACAACACTTAGCAAATAGGTCTTAGAGCATTGAATGTAAAATAAATTCAACAAAATTACAAAAACATTTAAAGTAAGACAAAGTGCACTGTCACAAAATTACAAAAGTGTTTTGTCTCTACCCTTGATCAACTGAATTTCAAAACGAAGCTTAACGAGTAGTGACCAAAAAATATGTCAATGCACCATATCCCCCTGTAAAAAAAAAAAAAAAAAAAAAAAAAATATATATATATATATATATATATATATATATATAAAAAACAAAGTCAGTCAAATCCATAAACAAGTAGTGTCCAAAAAAAGATGTTTAATGTTTTATGGTTTAATTAGATCATCTGGATCAAAAATTAAATTAATAAGTATTTAACATCAAAACAGGTATGATACTTCACAACTAGTACTACAATTAAAGTTAACATCATTTGCTCAAAATGCAACATAAGCTATTGGACACATAATACTAATAAGGATACTGCCTGGTGTAACATAAGCTACTGGACACATAATTTGCTCATTAACATCATTTGGTTTTAGAGGTTGGTTTAACGCACTGCCTAGTGTCTGGTGTTGTTTGGGTTGTTTTTTGTTTTGGTGAGCTAAATTGTTCGTTGTCGGTACGTACCCTCACATGCATGTCTTGCCTGCCTAGTATATGTTTATGTAGTTTCTGGTTGTGTAAATTTGTCAAACATCGTTTGATCGTAATGGACTATTTGTTAAATAAGAAAACTATGCCTGTCAAAACAAAACCGACACAAATGATAAATATGCCAAAATCATGATAATATACTCCCAAGAAGCCTCGTGATTTAACAACAAAGATTGAACTCCACATTAATTTTCTCCTAAATTGCTTTCAGCCCTTCACAACACAAGAGCTAGGATAAAATTTGTAATGTTCAACCAGCCAGACTCAAACAAAACCCAAAAAAATCAACCAAATTAATTTAATAATATGAAGAATTAAAGTTTGATACACATACATTTAACTAGGTGCATCACATTGTTGTTCAACCTATTAATGCATTAAAGAGTACCCAAGTTCAAACTTTTTAGTGTATCCATATAGAATTCTCCAAACAGTGATAGCATGGGCAACTCTAGCAGATTTTGTTTTTTATTTTTTTTATTTTTTGTGTTAGGGGGATCATAAATGACATTGATAATAAAAATTAATATTAATGGACAGAATGAAGAAGCAAGCTACATATCTATGGTTACTAAAACTAAACGAATATACAAACACATAAGGTATTTGATGAAAAGCCTCAACCAAATAATGATTCACTAAAAGTCACATAATTAAATAAGAAAAATGTGCCTACAATAACAAAACGTTTTGAAAAAAAAAGAAACAAAAAAAAAAAGAAAAAGAAAAAAGCGATGTTAAACGGTGAAATTTAACATTGCTTTAATTTTAATAAATTTTAACATCCCTGTGTGAAAATGGATGCAACTATGATGTAATTTTAATAAATTTTAGCATCTCTTTGAAAAAAAGGATTTAATAATTTTTAGAATTACATCGCTTTAAGGAAAGCAATGTAATTTTAATAAATTTTAATATTTTTGGTGTAATTACATCGCTTTCTGGAAAGGGATGTAAAAAATATTGTAATTTTTTGCTAAAGAGTAATTATATATGTCACTCTTCATGTTTACCTTATGTCAATCAAAAGTGATGTAACTTTTAAAATCACCATTGAATTTATTATCTATAATTATTGACTTTTGATCTAATGATGATTTTAAAAGCCACATCACTTTTGATTGACACAAAGTAGACATGAAGGGTGACTTGTATAATTAGTCTTTGCTAAAACCTGCCATAAAGATTTCAGCAAAGCTGCATTTTCCCTTTCCCTTCCCGCTGTGCATTTTTCCCTCTACCCCTGTACGCCATTTTTTCTAAACCCTCATCTCAGCTGTCAGCTCTCTCCCTCTCCCTCCTCCGGTCATTCTCCTCCGGCGACAAGCAGCAGCCACCTCTTCCCAGAACCGGCAGGTACGACTAGCTCCGGCCATCTCTGTCGCTCCCGGGTCTCTCTGTCGCTCTCCGGCCGACTAGTACCAGCGTCTCCTCCGGTGACGAACAGCATCCACCAGTGGATGCTCCTCTTCCCAGAATCGGCAGGTACGACTCCGGCCAGATCTGTTGCTCCCGGGTCTCTCTGTCGCTCTCCGGCCATTCTCCTCCGGCGACGACCAGCGGCCACCTCTTCCCAGAACCGGCAGGGAGGACTCCGGGTAGCCTATGGGATTACTTTTCTGGTGTTTATGGATACGATTTGAGCAGGATACTTTTGCAGACAACAGGGGTAAAACCCCCCCTGTTTCGTCCCCGCATAGAGAGAGATAGAGAGAGGAAGAGAGAAAGAGAAAGAGAGGAAGAGAAGAGAGATTCTCGGCCATTAGAGAAGTTGGAAGCTCAATAAGTAAGTTAATCTTGAACTTCTCTTGATGATTTTGGATACCCATTTAGTTGAATTTGATTATTGCAAGATTTGGTTGATTAGAGATTATTAGAGATTAGCAAATGACATTTAAAGGATGGATAGACATGGCTAGATAGCCATGATAATTAAGCCTCCCCCCCCTAAAACACAATGAACTGATCTAAAAGAATCATCTTTGTTTTCAAACTTTGATGAATAGACATGGCTAGATAGTTTCAAATTATGAATATAAGGAACTGGTACATGAAGCCTTTCTAAAGTACTCTAAACAATTGAATGCGAACTCAGCTGTTCAAAAACGATACAAGGAACAAGGAAAAGCAGGTAGTTTGTTTTGCATCGTATGTGGGAGAAGGTCTGTTTTCTTTTCCGTTATATTTCTAGTGAAACGTGGAACACCTGTTTTCATATTTGATTCAGGAATTCCTCTTTACTTTAGCCAATGCAGTCATTTAGTATGCACTAACCCTCAAGATTTTCTGGTTTTGGATTTGTTTGGAATTTTTACTTGGCTTCCTACAATTTCAAACCCATAGCTTATTTAATATATATTTAGGTTTATGGATAGTATTTGGAGATGGATGGTTTAGTTTGACTTCATGTACTGGCACAGGTACTTTTGGTAAACTCAACTTTTATAGAAGTGACTTCACAAAGCTCATTCAATGGCCTTTTATATTTTTGAATTAGGGTGGTGAAAATCAGATAGATGATTGCTGCTGTTCGTCTTCCATCCTTGCTGTTTCACTGAGTAAATAGTTGGGAACAGCTGAAAACATGGCTCCTAATTGGAAGTAGGGTGCTGGTCAGAGTTAACTCTCTTATATAGTCGGTTTCTTCAGTTGTTTATTTGCCAATCATGGCAGAGAGACTTCATAAGTATTTTGCAGAGAATAAGCGTGGGAGAGCAGATTTTGAGCGATTCATATCCAGCAATGCCAAAAGCAGCAACAGTTGGGATGGCAGGATGCAGGGAGACAAGGTGGAGGAACTTATTCTGTATGGGTACATGGGTATTGCAGAGGACTTTGACAAAGTAGATTTTAATACGAGGAAGTCAAATTTGGTAAAGAGCAAGAAGGAGATTCAAGACCTGGCAAATGCTCCTCTTAGACCTGATGAGAGACCTGATGAGAGGTAGCTGTCCACAGATGTTACCGAAATCAAGAAGGAGATTCTATATAGTTTCATGTTGCTGAAACTCGTTCGACGAGGATTATAGTTTTTTTTGTTCTTCTCTTAGTAGTTAAATACTTACGTAAAACAGATGTTACCTCGAAACTTTGTTTCTGTTATATATAATACGTTTTGCTTTTAATGATTTGAGTACAAAGAATTGAAGATCTTGATTCCACAGCATTATTCAAATCAATTTTCTGAAAATATCTTTTGCAGCTACTGATAAGAATTCTCCCATCTTAAATTAAAATTGCAGAAACAAAATTGGTTCCTATGTTTTTTTCTTACAGATCTTCTCAGTGAGTTGACTTGGGTTGATGACTTTTTTGTTTCTATTGGCTTCACAAAAGGTAGAAGAAATATGGATCATATCAATTGAAAGTATTTGTTGCTTCAATCTTACAACAATGGAAGGCTTCAGACTGTCAAAAGTATGTGGGATTTTGTTTATTGAGATGTTTGGGGAAACCTAATATTGTAATATCAGGTTTAGACAGGTTGAGATGTAGTATTTTGTTACCAATGTGAACAGGTTGTGTATTTTTATGCAGTAAATATAGAATACTACATTTACTGCATAAAAATACACACATGTTAATTTTTAACATCACTTTTCTCAAAGCAATGTTAAAGTGATGTTAAAAATGTTTAACATCGCTTTTAATATTTAACATCTCTTTTATTAAAAGCGATGTTAAACATTTTTAACATTGCTTTTATTAAAAAACGATGTTAAAATTTTTTTGCCATGCCACACTTTACATTGCTTTCCAAACGATGTTCAAAAAGCGAGGTGATCGTTTTAAGATCGCTTTTGGCTTCAAAAGCGATGTTATTAAAAAAAAAAAAAAAAAGGCGATATTAAAACCCAGTTTTTTTGTAGTGAAACCGACCCGAACAATAAATATGCCAAAATCATGACAATATACTCCCAAGAAGCCTCGTGATTTAACAACAAAGATTGAACTCCACATTAATGAACATATAGAATTGTTTTCAGCCTTCACAACACAAGAGCTAAGATAAAATTTGTAATGTTCAACAGCTAGACCCAAACAAAGCCCAAGGAAATCAACCAAATTAATTTAATAACCTAAAGAATCAAAGATTGATACACATGCATTTAACTAAGTGCATCACATTGTTGTTCAACCCATTAATGCATTAAAGAGTACCCAAGTTCAAACTTATTAGTGTAGAATTCTCCAACAGTGATAGCATGGGCAACTCTAGCAGATTTCGTTTTTTTTTTTTTTGGTTGTTTAGTTGTTGTTGTTGTTAGGGGGATCATAAATGACATTGATAATAAAAATTCATATTAATGGACAGAATGAGAGCAGCCTATTTATCTATGGTTTCTAAAACTAAACGAATACACACACACATAAGTTATTTGATGAAAAGCTTCAACCAAATAATGATTCACTAAAAGTTACATAATTAAATAAGAAAACTATGCCTACCATAACAAAACCGACACGAACAATAAATATGCCAAAATCATGACAATATACTCCCAAGAAGCCTCGTGATTTAACAACAAATATTGAACTCCACATTAATTCACTATCTAAATTGCTTTTAGCCCTTCACAACACAAGAGCTAAGATAAAATTTGTAATGTTCAACCAGCCAGACCCAAACAAAGCCCAAGGAAATCAACCAGATTAATTTAATAAGCTGAAGAATCAAAGTTTGATACACATGCATTTAACTAAGTGCATCACATTGTTGTTCAACCCATTAATGCATTAAAGAGTACCCAAGTTCAAAGTTATGTAGTGTATCCATATAGAATTCTCCAAACAGTGATAGCATGGGCAACTCTAGCAGATTTCATTTTTTTTTTCTTTATTGTTGTTGTTGTTGTTGGGGGGATCATAACAACAATATATGTCTTTCACCAATACGGTATAAATCAGCATCTCCAAAAGCAACAAGTAGGAATGAAAAACAATATCATCACATGTACTCATTCCTACTTGTTGCTTTTGGAGAGGCTGATTTATATCGTATTGGTGAAAGATATGTATTGATTACATGCTACAATTGTTTTTATCTTATGTACAAGAAGAGTTGCTACTTGGCGGTCATGGGCATGGCTAATATGTGTCGGGAATGGAAGGCTAAACAAGTATCGGGAGTGGCCAGAAGTTTTCTGCTTGTAAGAAGTTTTTTTGTGTATTTTGAACTTTCGATAATATATGATATTTCTATGTATTGAGTGATTTGGATGTTGTTTGTAGAAAGTGGGTTCATTACCCACGTTATGGAATTCATTTTTAGGCTTTGATAATAATAAAAAAAAAAAAAACACAAAAAAACTATTCAGTAATATTGTAATTTTGTTTATTGAGATGTATTTTATGGTTGTCTAATATCAGGTTTAGTTTATTTGGTGATGTGTGTAATGTGAACATGTTGTGTTTTTTTGTTTTGTTATGTTCAATCAGATATGGTATTTTTATCCAGCAGATGTAGTATTTTACATCTGCTGCATAAAAATATACAGATTAATTTTAACATTGTTTTTTTTTTTTTTTTAACATCTCTTTGTCCAAAGCGATGTAAAAGTTTTACATCACTTTTGACAAAAGCGTGGTATAAAATTTTTCGCAACCCCAACTTTTATATCCCTTTGAAAAGATGTTAAAAAAGCAATGTAAAAAAAGCGTGGTTAAAGCCTGATTTTTTTGTAGTGAAATAATTGACTAAACAACACATAACGGGAAAAAACCGAACAAACTACTTGATTATCAGAAAAAAGGTCCCTTTAAAATCCTGCCACTCTTAAAATTCTTCAAAATTTTTATATAGTGATAAGAATCAGTAATCAGCCGACAGTTATAACAGGAAAATTAAAAAAAGGGAGAAAACGCATATACTTACCGGAGTGGACCAATCAAGCAAAGTAGACGGAGGAATAACAGGAAACCAAAAGAATTGATGAACTAGGAAAGAATAACAGATAATTGGATGGAAATCGCACAGTGGCTTTCCCTCCACTGTGTGATTTATGGTGATTTCATCAAATAGGATTCCCAACACTTGATGTACAAGAGCATATCCCTAATTTCATCAATTTTCTGTCGTGGCAATCTCAAATTAACCCAATTTAACTTAAATTTACATATTTGATTGCCTTTTGTTTTAGTTAAGAATCAGTAGGTATGAGAGATCTGGAAGGGCAATGGAGAATTAGATTTCAATTCATGGATAGTAATTAGTAACAAATTTAAAAGCCAGCCCAAAGTTCAGACACTATAAATTTGTTATCTAAGAATCAATGGGAAAAATAGAATAAGGCATATAAGGGCAGGCATGACAGACAAACAAAGCACTCGAAAAAGACAAAACTCCAAGAACAGAATTTATTGAACTGCATGCAGTGCAGTCAGCAGTGACCTATGATTCCATCTTCATCCTGCAAATTTTCTATAAATTGACCTCCATTTTCCTTAACACACGAATAAACTCAACCTTATGAATGGTAAACACTTAAACTAGATTCCCCGATGTACAAAGGTTCAAACACTAATCTAAAACCCAGAGACAGAGACAGAGTAATTCAGCAAAACCATTATTTTCACTATATAATTATATACTAGTACTATAGTCTATAACCCAAAGAAAATGAAAAAGAACAAAAAAAAAAAAAAGTCACCACACCATCATCAAGATCAAGTGGATTTAAACAGCTTTGAATTTGCGCTTCTGCTTCAGTCACTACAGCTTTGGTCTCTTCGTTCACGAAAAGCAACACAATTAATGGAGGCTAAACAACTTTCATTCCCAACTTTATTAACAAAAAAAAAAACTTTTATTAAACAACCAAAATACTGCTTCTGAGCAACTTTATTAAACAACCAAAACAACTTTTAAACTGGTTTGTCACCTAAATAAACCAAGCTTCACCTCAAATTTGAAACTCAACTACTTAAGACACATAATAGCACCCCATTTAATTTCCATGTTGCTACGGAACCATCTCCTGCCTAATAATTACGCATAGCCAACATATGACTACAAAGACGCACAAAAGAAATTGCATGATGCATAGAGTCAACACAAGTAGCAACCATCTCCAGTCAAGATACCCAGAAACCCATCTCCATCCATAACTATTATAAGGTTTTGGGCCATGTTCAAATATCATACAAGTCATAGAATAGATAGGGCTTTAAATACTTTCTTATCCCTATTTGCTTCCGCCATTAGCGGCCACATAAAATCGCAGCTAATGACTTATCAATAGCGGCGACTTTTTGAAGCCACCACTAATGAGTAATTATTAGCGACGACATAGATGTCGCCGCTGATACTCTAGCCGATGGTGGACCTAATTTTTGTAGTGGTTGGGGTACCACGAAGATGGAATCAAGTAATAAAATTTTTGTACATATTTAAACTGATAAACCACTGCTATATATTGCAGAATGCATATCAGGAAGAGACATGAAACATTGCGGTTGCATTGTAGGATCCAGAGTAAGATGAAGTTACTTAAAAAAAGAGAATTTTGTCTCGGGTTGTATAGTTGTTTACAGAAGCTACACATGCCCTCTGGCTAGTTGAGAACATAGAGTAACATGCAACCAAAAAAAAAAAAATCATATTTTTACTGCTCTTGCTTTAGATTTCACATCAATCTATATCAAGAAGAATTACAATTTACAAGCTTCTAAAGGATTAAAGCTAAAGTACATGGATAAGAATTTTGAATTATATATACTTTGGTTAATTGGTTGTTCTCTTGATTATTGATCTAGATTTAAGTGGGTAATTCGTACCTGAAGATTGTTGAGAACATAGAGTAACATCCAACCAAGCCAAGCGAGTTGTTTTCAGCCCATAACCTTTAGTTTTCCCGTTGTGGTTATTTTAGGATTCTGATGTGAAAGTAACTATTATCAGACTAGTACAAATTGCAAGTAAAATGCATAGCACATAGATTGAAAAAGGAATGAACATGTACCAAGAGCATTCATGCCAAACTGGATTATTCCAACTTCCCCTTCATTACCTGGTGTTGAGAATAAGGTTGTATATTGAATCACACATAATATTGTACATGAGGGGCCTATTATATAGGAATACAATAGAGCTGTACATCTCAATAAGCCATGTGGGATAAGAAATAATATATACTAATATAATCTAACATCCCCCCTCAAACTCAAGGTAGAATGCGAAAGACCAACTTGAGGTTGGAGATAAGATCGCGAAACCATCATGGAGGATGTGACTTGGTGAGGAGGTTTGCGAGCTGATCACGAGACAGAACAGAATGAAGCTGTAGAGAGCCCTGAAGAAGATGATGACGGACAAAGTGACAATCAATCTCAATATGTTTGGTCCGTTCATGAAAAATGTCAGTGTGGGCAATCTGAATAGCACTCGTACTATCACAGTAGACAAGAGTAGGAGAAGAAAGAGAAACACCCATATCCTGTAATAGCCAGCGTAACCAAAGAAGCTTTGAGGTGGTGTCAGCTAGAGCACGATATTCTGCCTCAGTGCTAGATCGAGCAACAACAGTCTGTTTCTTATTTCGCCAGGAAATAAGAGAGGTGCCAAGTAGAAAACAGTAACCTGTGTAGAACGAAGATTTGTAGGATCACCTGCCCAATCAGCATCAGTATAGGCATGTAGCTGAAGAGGGGACTGTGAGGAGAAGTGGAGCTCATGAAATAATGTCCCGTTTAGGTAGCGAAGAATACGAAGGATAGCTGAGAAATGAGTGGAGCGAGGAGCAGCCATGAACTGACCCACCTGATGAACAACATATGAGATATCTGGCCGAGTGACAGTAAGATAGACAAGACTGCCAACCAAATGCCGATACAAAGTAAAATCACGAAGAGGCTCCCCATCATGAGGAGTGAGACGAGCATTAAGCTCAGTCGGGGTGTCGGCGATCTTACTGTCTGTGAGATTGGCCCGTGAGAGCAAATCAAAGATGTACTTGGCCTGTGTCAAATAGTAGCCATCAGAAGAAGAGGAAATCTCAAGACCAAGAAAATAGCTGAGAGAGCCAAGATCCTTCATCTCAAAATGCTGACTGAGAAATTGCTTGAGCTCCTGAATACCAGTGAGGTCATCACCAGTGATAATCATGTCATCTACATACAATAGAAGTAGAATGGTGCCTCGGTCTGTACGACGAAGAAATAAGGCTGAATCATAGGAGCTGATGGAGTAGCCAAGGCGAGAGACAGTTGTGCTAAATTTAGCAAACCATGCTCGAGGGGCTTGCTTAAGTCCATAGAGAGCTCGACGAAGACGACAAACCTTGTTTGGAGGATGAGAGAGTCCAGAAGGTGGCTGCATATAGACTTCTTCATCCAGATCACCATTAAGGAAAGCATTTTTGACATCCATTTGAAAAAGTGACCAATGGCGAGAGGCTGCAACAGCCAACAAAGCACGCACAGAAGAGAGGTGAGCAACAGGAGCAATGGTCTCCTCATAGTCCACACCATATTCCTGAGTAAAACCTTGCGCCACAAGTCAAGCCTTGTACCTGTCAACGGTACCATCAGAACAAGTCTTAATTTTGTAGACCCATTTACACCCAACAACAGACTTTCCTAGAGGTAAGTCAACCAGATCCCATGTATTATTCTTGTGTAAAGCATCAAGTTCCTCTTTCATCGCAACCTACCAAAGAGGGTTAGTGGAGGCCTTATGAAAAGAGTGAGGTTCATGTAAGGTAGCTAGGGCATGAAAGCAATGAAAGTCCTGGAGATGGGATGGGAAAGATCTTACTCAAGTGGATCGACGAAGGTCATGTGGTGGCGGATGAGCAGGAGCCTCGGACTGAACAGGACCTGGGGACGCGAGCGGAGTAGCATCGAGAGCATCAGATGTGTGTGGTTCAAGTGAAGACAGTGCTGGATCTAGAACTTCGGAGGAAGGCGGTGCTAGTGGAGCGACATCAAGAGCCTCAAATGACTGCTGCTAGAGCGAGGATGGTACTGTGGGAGAAGGAGACAAAGGAATATCCAAGAGCGAGGTAACAGGAGGAAAAGATGGCATGCAGAATTTGTCGACTACGTGAAATAATCGATGCTCCCAAAAGACTACATGACGAGAGATACGAAGACGATGTGACACAGGAAAACAAGCAGATCCAAAGACACGAAGATGGTTATAAATGGGCAAAGTGCCAAACAATGTCTCGTATGGAGTGCAATTATCAATAACAGGAGTAGGCAACCGGTTGATTGTATAAATAGCCGTGAGAGTGGCTTCACCCCAAAATGGGGTAGGCACAGAAGAGGAAAGCAAGAGAGCAAACAATGTCTAGAATGTGCTGAAGTTTCCGTTCAGCTCTCTCATTTTGTTGAGAGGTGCCCGGGCAAGACAAGTGAGGAACAGTGCCATAGTGTTGGAGGATATCTTTAAAAGCATGTTGAGTATATTCTAAGGCATTATCAGAACGAAATGCTTTGATGCGCTTTGAAAACTGGGTCTCAACCATTTTTGCAAAATTGAGATAAATATTTAATAATTCAGAACGTGATTTCATTAAGAACACCCACGTGTAACGGGAAAAATCGTCAATAAAAATAACAAAATAACGTGAGCCACTCATACTAGGAACAGGGGAAGGTCCCCAAACATCAGAATGAATTAAATCAAAAGAGGCAGCTGCCATAGACTCACTATTATTAAAAGGCAAAGCCAATTGTTTCCTAAGTTGGCAAGAAATACAATCAAAAGAACTAGTGGACACTAAACCTAACAATCCCTTAGAGGCTAATAATTGTACCCGAGACACAGATACATGACTAAGACGCGAATGTCAAAGTGCAGTAGATGGTGGTGATGAAGAGGTAGCAACAGAGACTCCGGATTTGGGAAGGTGGAAGGATGACATCTCGAACATTCTCCCAATTCTACACCCAGTCCCAAGGGTCTGTTGCGTATAAGGATCCTACACATTCACACCAGAGTAGTCAAAAATAAGTCTATAACCAAGTTCACACAGTTGCCCAATAGAGAGAAGGTTAAAGGACAATTCAGGCACATGAAAAACTTCAGGAACAAAAAGGGAAGGGGTATTGATAGTGCCAATATTTTTAACAGTCATAGTTGAGCCATCAGCTGTGCGAATGAATGAGGAGTGTGGTGAAGGTGCAAATGTGGTAAATGAAGAGGGAGAAGGTGTCATGTGATTGCAACAAGCAGAATAAAAAAGCCAAGAGAAAGATGTACCTGCTAAGACTGAGAGGACAGAGGAAGATGCATTACCAGAACGAGATAGGACCTGACTGACGATAGCCTCTAAGTCAGTTGTAGATAAAGTGAAAGTGGATCACGAGGACTCGCTAGAGGAAGCAGCTGGAGATGGGGCAACTAGAGAGGTATCATTTTCAGTAGTGGCAACCGCTACAGTGGGTACAGGAGATCTGCCCTTACGCCAACATTTGTCAATAGTATGCCCTGGCCGTTTGCAGTAACGACAAAAGTTGTTTTTACGAGTCTTATGAGAAGGTCGATTATAAGAAAATCAAGCAGGACCGGACTTGTCAAATTGCTCAGACTGGGTTGATGAAGGACCAGAGGATGGAGCAGCCAAGACTGTATGGTTGTGTTGAGAACGAATAATCTGCAACCTAGTCCCCTCGCGGACAAGTTCAAAAATAGCTTGGTCCAAGGTTGGAAGAGGAGTGCGATGCAAAATTTGCCCACAAACGGATTCAAAATCAGCATGTAGAGCCAGCAGAAATTGGTAAAGACGATGCTGATCCCTATGTGCAGTATACATCTGAGCATCAGTGGGATCCTTCCAAATGGGATTTGAGAGAGCAAGCTGGTCCCATAAAAATTGCATGCGAGCAAATAAATCATTGATAGTCTGTCCTAGTTCTTACTTCAGATGATCAAGTTCAAGCATAATCTGATACTCTCGAGAGCCATCAACAGAGGAGTATCAGGACGCAAGCATATCCCAAGCACCCTTAGCTTCATTAAAACTGCCAAATAGAGCTGAAATAGATGGAATGGTGGTGTTACGAAACCACGTAAGAATCTAATGATGATTACTGTCCCAATCAATTAGACAAGTGCGAAAAGCGTCATCAAACTCAGAAGCGCCTTTAGTGGGCTTGGTGATATCTCCAGTCATATAAAGCCAAAGCTTGTGCCCTTTTAGAAAACTACGCATTGATTGAGCCCAAACAGTCTAGTTGGTGCCATCTAATATAGCCTGAACATGAGTAAGAATCTCCTGTTGTGCCATCTAGTGATGTACAATACAAAAAACAGACAAAAAATATGAGATCACGACAAAAAATTAAGTAGGAAACACCTGGTCAAAGCTGTCAAAAGTCAACAATCAAAAGTCAACGGTCAACTCTACAAAAAAGTCAACAGTGTGCTAGGGCTG
The DNA here is from genome assembly GCA_900184695.1 of Betula pendula. Lineage (NCBI taxonomy): Eukaryota > Viridiplantae > Streptophyta > Magnoliopsida > Fagales > Betulaceae > Betula > Betula pendula. The sequence continues at coordinate 139,151 of FXXK01000952.1, read as the reverse complement.
ACGTGGCACTAGATGCTGACGTGGCACTAAGGCTAACGTGTCACGATGGCTGTACCGGAACAGAACTACTGACGTGGACTAGGGCTGACATGGCTGCAGTGGTTAATTGACACATGGCAGATGGCAGTTGAGAAGATGGCTAGTGCGTGACTGACACGCGCGTGCTACAGGACGGCGCGTTGGCGCGTGGGGTTGATTTCCAGAACCTTTGATCGGCGTGTGGCGGGGCATCCAACCTCTGTTGGCGACGATTCTGGCGGATCTATGATTAGCAGCGGCAGATCAATGAGATGGCGTGACTTCCAAGGTGATCCGATGAACGGGAGCGACGCGTGGACGGACGGTAGATTCTTTGAGCGGTGCATGGGGGAGCGTGAGGACTCTGATGAGGCTGTACTCAGCGGCTCTAGAACGATTTTCTTCCTAGGTTTCGATTGGTATAGGTACCAGATCGAGACGATTAGGGGAAGAAGGAGAATCGAAAAGGACCGAGCGAGAAAGGCACCGAAGGTACTGGCGGCGCCGAAAAAGATTGGAGAAGAAGCCAAAAAAAAAAATACTATAATGGTGATTTAGAACCTGTGCTCTGATACTATGTTGAAAATAAGGTTGTATATTGAATCACACATAATACCGTACATGAGGGGCCTATTTATATAGGAATACAATAGAGCTGTACATCTTAATAAACCATGTGGGACAAAAAAGAATATATACTAATATAATCTAACACCTGGATTTTTTGATGTTTGCGTGTACGTATCAGAAAGATCTCCATTCCCTTTATGCTTCCTCTTCTGAATCGACAAATTAAAAGAGCTATATTAGGCCCATTCAAGATGTTAAAAGTGTTAGAATATATTATATTATTATGTTTCCATTATAGGGTTTATTCCCTTTCCTTAGTCTACTAAGTTTACTTGTTCACCACTCATAGCCTCTTTATAAATAGAGGTCTTTGTAATAGTTCAGAAAAATTAAGTTAATGAACACAATGTAGTACTAAGAGCCCTTTAGAGTGGTGGACGTAGGTATTTAACACCAAACCACCGGTAATTCCAAGTGTCTCTTTTTCTCTCTTACTTCCGCTAATACTCTAGTATTATATTACTCCACATATATTTCTACATGGTATCAAAGCCACCTTTTTGTAGCCTTCAATAAATGTCATTGACGTTTATGTGGTGTTCCCTCTAGTAATCTCACCGATCCGTACGTCCACGTGCTGCCACGCTCTTCGCCTACACTGCTAGTGGCTTTCCCGCCTTCACCGCAACACTTTCTGGAAAACAAATTCTAGAATCAAGCTTTTGAGGCCCAGATCTATCAATCTATACAAGTTTCGCCATCATTGGCACCATCACGCGCCTCCACATGCCACCGAAATTTTCTGTCCGCTCAGCCACACGCCTCCACACTCAGCAACTCGCCTAAGTTTTTGCACCATTTAGTAGACTGCCGCCGACACTTCCATATCCGCCAAGATCACCGTCATCCGAGGATCCACATGCCCTCATGCACTAACAGAAAGTTCTGACTCCCAGCCACGCTTCTCCACGCACTACCCAGAGTCTTTGGCGTCACAGCCACACGCCACCATCATCGGCCGATTGCTTCCATAGACACTTACGTCCACCAAGATAACTGGTCGAAGTGGACCACATCCCTTCAGCCCTCTTTTGGAATTTTGCCCGTAGTCAGCTTTTTTGGTGCCTCTTTTAAGCCTTCGTTATTCGTCCGTGCAATTTTTGTCTTCCCGTTTAAGCGTTTCTTTTGAGTGTTTTTCTCTGTTTTAAACAGCACACCGAAACGGTTGTTGTGGTTGCTTTTGTACATGACAGAACTTTGGAGTTCATATTCGGCCCTGTTTTGTTGTGATCTGCAACACAATTTATTGGTGAATCTTGGAACAATGTAGTTTGGCCCCTCACAGGATTTAATGGTTAGTTTCTGTTACTCCTTCCATCATTATCAGTTGCGGCTTTGGGTCTTTTAACAGATTGTCTCCATTTTTCGGTCGTCACTTTCAGCCTTTCTCGTCGGCACCGCTTTGATCAAACTACCAACTTCGGTTGCATTTATATTCCGTTTCTATTTTCAAACTCAAGGTTCTAGAATCTTCCACCTTAAGTTTGAGGGGGGATGTTAGAATATATTATATTATTATGTTTCCATTATAGAGTTTATTTCCTTTCCTTAATCTACTAGGTTTACTTATTCACCACTCATAGCCTCTCTATAAATAAAGGCCTTTGTAATAGTTCAGACAAGTTAAGTTAATGAGCACAATGTAACCCTAAGGACCCTTTAAAGTGGTAGATATATGTATCTAACACTAAACCACCCGTAATTTTCTGTGTTTTTTTTTTGTCTCTTACTTCTACAATTACTCTAGTATTATATTATTCTGCATATATTTCTACAAAAAGAAAGGATTTAAAATTTAACTTCAGGTTGTAGTTTGGGCACTCTTCAAGTTGAACCAATTCAGGAAGTTCATAGAAGCACCCATGGGCAGACTTACAATGGCAAACTGGGCACAACCACAACAAATCAAAACTAATGAAGTTCTTGGATCAATTTAACATTCCAAATATTTTAAGAAACAAAATCCAGGGCAATTTAAGATATTAGAAAAAAATATGGTAAAGGGATGAGGAGGGGATCAAGAAGATCCTATGTCCAAGACTTATCATACAAAAAAGCAAAAACAAAAAAGTAATTTAATAAATTAATGAAATGTTAAAACCTTATGGGATTCATTTAACATATTTAAAGTCTTCAGAAAATTTTCAAAACAAGAGAGAGAGAGAGAGAGAGAGAGAGAGAGAGAGAAGTATTTATTTAATAAATTAAAGTGAGTTTGAAAGGGAAAAGTTAAAAAAAAAAAAAAAAAAAAAACCCCACTCTTTGTTTTCCTGTTTATTTTTCGAATCAGTAAATAAAATCAGCTACCACTCTCCTGTAAAAGATTTTACTATAAGAATTCTATATCGAATTCATCTTAGATTTTCTCCACCATGGATATTTATATAATAAACATCACTTCTCAATCTATGCACCAAATGATTTAGTTCTATATATGTGTGTGCATATAAAATGAAAAGAAAGATTTGTGTTTTGTGAGACAAGAAAATATGTGAACTTGTTCTTTTTTTTTTTGCTTGGTACCAAAACTTGATTGTTTGTGGCTGAATAATCTTTTTCTTCATGTTGTTTCTGTAGAAACTATAGAGAATAAATAAGCTTTGCATATGTACAGTGTTATCCATTTGGGGGTTGCATACCTTGGGTAAACTTCTGTACAGTAAACTTACTAATTTTCTTAAATCATAAAACCGTTCTTGAAAATAACCTTTTAGAAATACTAGCACTTTGTATAATTTTCAAAAATACTTTTTGAAAACTTTTTTCTCATTTATATCGCAAGTATTATATAGAGCATGCTCATACCCACAATTCATGATAAAATATTAATATTGTTGTAGGTAAATAACTTTACTTATAGATGCATGCAAAAACTTGTTGAATACTTCAGATGGTAAAATGCTTTACTTATCTATTTAGCTTAAATCTCCGTATGCCTTCACGTTCTCGTCTGCAACATGTCATAGGATTCTCGGTCTTTGAAAATCCTAACCTTATGCCAAAAACCCTAATCTTTAGCTTACCTTTAGTAATTCTAATAAAATCTAAGTAGCATAACCTTCAATATACTATCATAATCAATATGGAATTTAACTACTACTTAAACGAATGGGAAGAAAAATGGGCAGAACCGTTATCTCACCAAGCTTTTTGCAAGATTTCACTGTCAACACTCTAAAAATCTCTTTCTAGGTGTTTAGGAGGTTTGGGAAAAGTTGACGAAAATTTGAATTCGGAACAACCCTATTTATAGAAAAATTTCACGGCTCGATCAATTGAATTTAAGGCTTAGTCGACCAAGTTATATGATGTGGTAAAATCGACTCATGATGACATGTGGCAGGCTAGGTCGGCTTTCGATTGACACATTGCATGACATGGCATGCTGAAGTCACTTGCTAACGTGGTTGTGTTGATGTGACAGGATCAAACAGTTGGTGTTGTTGATGTGGTAGGCTCATAATCAAGCCCTAAATCTCGGTCGACTGAGATATTTATTTATTTATTATTTTCTTTAAATGTTTTGAATTTCTTAAAAATTCTATTTCTCCTTAAATTTTTCAACTTATTTTTTTTTTCTTATCTTTTATGTAATAGCTTTTTCTAAAATGTATAAGAGATAAACTATTATTGTAAAGAAGAATTGTATGGAAGGAAGGAAATGGAAGATTGTATTGAATGAAGAAATGACGACGAACTGAAAATTACAAAGATAAGTTCGAGGATATCTCAACCTCCGAAACTAACAACTAAACTGAACTGAACTTCTTTTCTCCTCTACTCTCGACTGGCCTGGCTTTATATTCAGCCAACTGATCTAATACAACTAGCCCACTTCTAACAGACTCCTAATAGCCCAGCCAGCCAGCCCACTTCGTAACTAATCAACAAAACACAATATCTATTGAATTAAACGCATATCACATATTGACTGACAGCTATTTATTACAAATTCCTAAAGTACCCTTATCAGTTGATTACAACTGCCTCCCATTACTTCTTCAACCATGCGATACTTGACACGTGTGCTTCGATACTTGTGCTCAGCTTCTGATTTATGCCCAAGTTTATCTTCAACCTTCAGAACTAAGCTCCTTTCTTCTAGAACTCCAACCAGCAGTAGACATGTTCACCGACATGTCTGATGCACATTACATTCTCTTCCCCTTTTAAAGCACCTTGTCCACAAGGTGAGGATAGAGTTCCTAAGCTTCCATAAAGATTCCCATGAATTGTCTTCGGACGAAGCTCCTTTCCATTTGATTAAAACCTCAGTTATCGTGTGATGGCCTTTATGGATCATACGGCGATTGAGGATAGCTTCTGGTTCAGGCTTTAGCTCACCATTTCCATCAACTGGTGGAAGAGTTGGAAGCGGATTGATCTGACTACCCAGTTTCTTCTTGAGGCATGACACATGAAAAACTGGGTGAATTCGAGAGTTAGTGGGTAATTGAAGCCGATATGCAACTGAGCCGATGCGGCTGAGCACCTGGAAGGGCCCAAAGAATCGAGGAGAGAGCTTCATGTTCTTGCGCATGGCGACCGTTTTCTGGCGATACGGCTGTAACCGAAGGTATACCCAATCCCCTATCTGAAATTCCCTTTCAGTTCTTCTTTTATCAGCTTGTGATTTCATTCTATTTTTGTTGCCACCTTAAGATTCTCCTTTAAGAGATTAATAAGAGTATCTCTATCACGCAGATGCCTACAACTTCTAGGTTAGCAGTGGTTCCTGGTATGTAGGATAGCAAGGTGGGAAGAGTGTAGCCGTAGAGGGCTTCAAATGGTGTTACTCCTGTGGCAGAGTGATGGTTAGTGTTATAGCACCACTCAACCATGGATAACCAAGTACTCCATTGGTTAGGTTTAGCTCTCGAAAAACATCTCAAATATCCCTCTAGGCACTTGATCAAGGCTTCAGTTTGGCCATCTGATTGCAGGTGATAGGCTAAACTGAGAGCTAGTGTAATTCCCTATAGTTGGAACAATTCCCTCCAAAAAGAACTTGTGAAAATAGGATCCCTATTAGAGACGATTGTCATAGGCATTCCATGGAGCTTTAGGATATTGGACAGAAACAATTGAGCAACAGTGGCTACTATGTAAGGATGTTTGAGAGGAATAAAATGACCATATTTTGTCAAACGGTCAATGACAACTAGAATGACTGTGAACCCATTAGACTTAAGCAGTCCTTCAACAAAATCAAGAGATATATCAGCCCAAACCTATGTAGGAATTGGTAGAGGTTGGAGTAGCCCTGGATACTGGATCAGCTCAGGCTTGTTCTCTTGACAAATTGAGCATTCCCTTACATAGGTTTTAATAACCTTTCTCATTCCATGCCAGAAAAAATCTGATTTGGCCCGATGAAGAGTTTTATGATAGCCAAATGCCCTGAAGTAGGATTAGAGTGAATGTACTCCAAAATTTGTTGCTTGAAAGGAGAGTCTTTAACAACAAAATTTTTTCCTTTTCTAAGGATAAGGCCTTATTGTAATGAATAACCTTTTGGGATTTTGATTCCTGTTTGCAAGTCAGATAACAGGGTCATAGTAGTAGGGCATTGAAGATAGCTTTGCTTGAGTTCCTCAATCCAATCCAGATTAGGAAAGGAAATTAACAAAATTTTAATATCATCATCCCCATTTAGGTCTTCAAATTTTCTGGATAGGGCATCAGCAACCATATTGTCTTTTCCTTTTTTGTACTCAATAGTGAAGTCATAGCCTAGCAACTTGGAAAGCCATCTTTGCTGTGAAACTGTGCCTACCTTCTATTCCAACAGAAATTTTAGGGATTGTTGGTCTGTTCGCACTTTGAATGACTAACCTAAGAGATATGGTCTCCATTTTTGGACTGAAGTTACCAAAACCAGTAGCTCCTTCTCATAAGTAGATAGCAATAAAGCCTTGCCCTTCAAACTTGGCTGTAAAAAGTTATGGGTTACCCTTCTTGCATCAGCACAACCCCAATTCCATTTCCACATGCATCACATTCAATTGTAAATGCTTTAGTAAAATCAGGAAGTCTCAATATTGGTGGATTAGTTACTATTTGTTTGAGATGGTGGAAAGCCTCAATAGCTTGATCATGCCAATTGAAGGAGTTTTTCTTTAATAGGGCTATCAGTGGTGCAACTATGCTGCCATAGGATCTAATGAACTTCCTATTGTATCCAGTTAAACCCAAAAAAACCTCTCAATGCCTTAATGGTTTTGGGAAGAGGCCACTGAATCATTGAATCAAGTTTTGATGGATCAGCCCGAACCCTATTTTTTAAAATTAAGTGACCTAAATAGTCAATCTCACTAACAGCAAATCTACACTTAGATTGTTTAGCATAGAGTTGATGTTGTTGTAAGATTTCCAAAACACACCTCAAGTGAGCACAATGGTCCTTTAAATTCTGACTGTAGACTAAGATGTCATAAAAAAAAAATACAAGAACAAATCTCCTTAGAAAGGGTTTAAAAACTTCATTCATCAAACCATGAAAGGTTGAAGGAGCATTGGTGAGGCCAAAAGGCATCACCAAAAACTCATAATGACCTTCATGGGTGCGGAATGCTGTTTTCTACACATCCTCAGTTTTAACCCTTATTTGATGATATCCAGATCTTAAATCTAGTTTAGAAAAGACTTGTGCCCCAAATAGTTCATCTAGCAATTCGTCAATTATTGGAATTGGAAATTTTTCTTTCACTGTTTCTAGGTTTAAAGCACTATAGTCTACACACATTCTCCAACTTCCATATGCTTTTCTTACCAAAAGAACAAGTGATGAAAATGGGCTTTGGTTGTTCTTAATCACCCCAGATTTCAAAAGATCCCTAACAATTGTTTCTATTTCAGATTTGGTGTGCTGTCGCAGGCAACCAAAAATAAAACTAATACTCCTAAAAATACTTGTAGTAGTGCAAGTAAGGATCGTTCCCACGGAGAGTATTCAGTCTAGTTTTATGCTACGTGAACAAGAATGGGGGATTTTGAGTATAACGGAAACAATTTTAAGAAGAACTAAAGAACAATTCAATTTAAAGTATCAAAATCAATCAAAAGAACAAACCTTGGTCGAAGTCACCATCCACCATCGAAATTTTACAACTGATCATTGATGCAAGCATATGTTAATTCATACTTTGAATATTCATCGTTGGAATTATTATCCTATCTCTCCTTAGTCGTAGTTAATTAGAAAACAAGCGATCTAATTAACCTTAACTACTAAACAACCCAAGACAAGCGCTAAAGGTTTAATTTAGTAGCCACCTTAAGAATTAGAGAGATCGATGAATTTAAACAACACAAGCACAAGTGGTTGCATTTAATTTAATCGAACATTCTTCCTCAGATCTAATAATTTCTGACGCAGCATATCATTAAATCTGAGTTGCTTCGCAGATTAGAGGGATCAAACAATTACGGATTTGATATCTAATCTAGCAACAGATTGCAACGAATAATAAACTAGTAGGCCTCCTAGTAATTAAACGGGACAATCATGAAAATAGGCACAGAAGAATATCCGATACTCAAAGCATAAATTGAACGCTAAAACAATTTAGATCTCACAGTTTTATTGATTCCCAGGCTTCCGTTTCCTTCAACCAATGATGAAAGTTTAGCTACGCAAAGCCATAATGAAAACTCAAAGGATCTGTTAGAGAAGAGGGGAGAAAAAGAGTCTTTTTAGTTTTTCTGATTCCCCTCTCCTTTATACACGTTTATACTCCTAATTAGAAGCCTACAAGATCTCCTAAAGATATTCTAACTGTTATCCTAAATTAACAATATCCAAATCTGATTAATAAAGGAAAATATTAGAAATAAAATAGAGTCCTAATATAACTAGGAAAGTGGTGTTTCCAGCTGTAATTTTCGTGCACCAAATCTGCTGGTTTCTGCATATTAGAATAGCATGCTAAGGAATGTTCTAGAACATCAATAGTGCAGGTGCCGCAAATTTCAGCCCGATTTCGACCTTGATGCAGATAGTATCTCTCAAAACTCAAAACATGAAAGTTGTATATCTATTTCTTGGTGTTCAATAGCATCTTGAATCATCTCAATTGGAGCTCAGATGAGAGAGTTATGCCCAGATTACGAAGTGATGTCGAAACTGTCCAGAATCGCCCAATTAGCTTTGTTTTGCATTTAATGCCTCCAATTGTATCCTAAAT
>FXXK01000952.1:84699-122199 GCA_900184695.1 Betula pendula | reverse complement strand
TCTACCTAGCTTGAATCTTATCACCATTTGCAATGTTGACTTTGACTGTTTTTGTAGGACTGACACATACCTTGGCTAGCTTCGCCACTGCTGAATCCATGAAATTGTGGGTGCTTCCAGAGTCTATGAGAATGACCATCAATTGATTTTCCAACAAACCCACCAATCGCATTGTTTTGGGGCTTAAGTAACCAAAGATTGCATGCAATGAGATTCGGGCTCCAAAGCAGAATGCTTATCTAGTAACATCAGCAACTCCTCCCCAGTGTTTGATTCATAAAAAACTTCTTCACCGTGCTCCTCTTCTTGCAATTCAAAACCTTGCATCATGTATATTTTTGGATTCTTGTAATGATGAGATGGATTCCACTTTTCATCACAATAATAACACAAACCTTTATGTCTTCTTTCCCTCATTTGTTCAGGAGAAATTCTTTGGACTGTTATAGTTGAATGAGGTGTTTTTGAAAAAGAAATAACTTGTTGATTTCCTGAAGGAGCAGTTGTTGGGGCAGACCACTGCTGTGGTTTCCTATACCCCACAGAATTGCTAAATTGTTTATAGAGTTTTCAAGTACTAGCAATGTATTCTTCCTGAAGCTTTGCTAGACCAAAATCCACAAGCAGAGTTGTTGGATTTAGCATTCTTAAAGGTAATCATATCTCATATTTTAAACCACTAAGATAACAACTCAATTTGTTCTCCATTGATAAGTTTTTGATTCTATTGAACAGGGATTCAAATTGGGCAGTATAAGAAGCCACATATGAACTCTGACGCAATCAAGTCAAGGACTCCATTGGATCGTCATAAGCTAGTCCAAATCGATTGAGCAATGCTGGGTAAAAGTTCAACAAGAAGGAAAAGAACCAGCCTCCTCTGCTGCTTGAAACCAAATGAGGGCATCACCCTCCATATGGAATGAAGCCATACGAATTCTTTGAAATTCAAGAGTTGGGTAATAGGTAAAAAACTGATTTACCTTATAAATCCATGCTGATGGATTATCACCTTCAAACTTTGGAAAATCCAAGTGCAAGGTTCTTGAATGTATTTGCCTTTCTCCCCATGCATGTCTTGTATCTTCAAAGTCTTCCCCATGTCTTCTAGCCTCATGAGGAATTCTGTTCTGATGTGGAAATTCACCATTCTCATGATTAATTCTAGGCTGCATTGGTTGAGTTTGGTTTGTTAAGACTGTTTTGATCATATCTCTCAACTCTGTAAACTGCGCCTGACTATCCAAAGCTTGTTTTACTGAGTTTCTGCCAAACGATTGTGGTTTGCAGCAGCTTGCTTCTGGGTTTCTTGCAGAATCTTCACTGCTTCGGACAATTGAGCCAATCTGGTGCCTTCTATCAATGCAAGATCGTTGGCAATCTGATACCAAATGTAATAGCTTTTTCTAATGTATAAGAGAAAAAACTATTATTGTAAAGAAGAATTGTATGGAAGGAAGGAAATGGAAGATTGTACTGAATGAAGAAACGAAGACAAACTGAAAATTACAGAGATAAGTTTGAGGATATCTCAACCTCCAAAACTAACAACTAAACTAAACTGAACTTCTTTTCTCCTCTACTCTCGACTGGCCTGGCTTATATTCAACCAACTAATCTAATAGAACTGGCCCACTTCTAACAAACCAGCCAGCCCACTTTGTAACTAATCAACAAAACGCAATATCTATTTAATTAAACGCATATCACATATTGACTAACAGCTGTTTATTACAAATTCCTAAAGTACCCTTATGAGTTGATTACAACTGCCTCCCATTACTTCTTCAACCATGTGATACTTGACACGTGTGCTTCGATACTTGTGCTCAGCTTCTGTTTTACGCCCAAGCTTATCTTCAACCTTCAGAACTAAGCTCCTTTCTTCTAGAACTCCAACTAGCAGTAGACATGTTCACCGACATGTCTGATGCACATTACATTTTATTTTTCCGAATTTATTTATATTTTTATTTATCCCCTATTGGGGTAGGGGATGAAGCATAGCCTAGGAAAATTCAAAGTTTAGGGTGTCTACCAGAAGGAAAGAATGCAGCATAAGAGTAAACCCTTTTACAACGACAGACACAAGTAAGATAGCATTCTAGGGATTGCTTTGATGTGCAGATGATGTTAAAACAGCAAAATAGAGTGATATTACATAGAGGTTAAAATATAGCCTGCATATAGAGAACTAAAGAGAAAGAACAAAACTAAGAAAGGACGAAGTAAGAAACTGGACAACCTACGCCTACACTCTTATAATACCATTATGATATGTTTGATTAAAATTTACCATATTTAAAAACTGGTAGCCTTGCATGGCAACTAAAAATATTCCACTGATATGGAAACTACGCAAGACTTGATCCCAACCAAAATAAAAACAACTCATAATGATAATCCAAAGACAAGAAAGCACATTGGACTGCTAGAAAAACTGTAGACTCGTGAAAAATGAAACTCAATGTTGTGGAGGACTTGACCCTATGACATATTGCATGAGGCCCTATACATAAAACCCTAAATTCGCCAATCTAAAAGTTACATTCAGAAAAAGAAATACCAATAAACCCCTTTTTAGTAGATACATCATTGGATCATCAGTTCGTCAATCCATCTAACCAGGCCAACACGGGGTTAACAACCATGCTTACAACAAGTCAATAACAAACATCTCAAAAGTAAAAACGTTAAAACCCACTAACCTCTAAGGTAAACCCACAATTCCCCCTCTTCCCTCCTTTCTCTTTCTCCCATATTGGTTACTTTGTGTTTTCAATTAGTATTGCAGAGGATAGTTAAAATTATAATGTGGTTTATGCTTTTCAGTTTTCTAACTAGTTTATCTTTTAAGTTCATATCACATGAATGTTTCGATTGATTATACTTCGAAGGATTCTCTAATTTTGCAATGATTTCTTTTTTTTTTATAAGTAATCGAAATACATTAAAAAAACGCAAGTGCACAACCCAAATACATACACAGGTAATATACAATAGATACACCTAACCAAAAAGAGAAATAATATCAAGAAAATCATGAATATTTGGAAATTTAAGATAGTCTAAAGCAATTGTCCATTAGTAAATAGTATTGAAGGACTTTAGCTCCACGATCGTCTTCTCACGATCTTCAGAACTCCTATCATTTCTTTCTCTCTATCCAAAGACACCACATTAGGTAGGGCGGAACCATCTTCCAGACTCCTGCACTCAGACTACCACACAGCCCCTCCAAGAAGCAAAAAGGCCATAACCCAAGCTAACCCACCATGACTGAAAATCACATTCCATAAGGCCCTAACAATCTCATAATGGAGTAAAACATGATCAACAAACTCCTCACTCCTCTTACACATACAACATCAATCAACCACTAAGACATGTCGCTTTCTTAGGTTATCCATAGTAAGATCTTCGCATGGCGGCCGACCACTAGCATTGATTTCTTTATTGATGCATCATTCTTTGAGGTCACGGTAGGAATTTTTATTCTTAAACTATAATTATTTAGATGCCTATTAAGGAACGGATACAAGTTATCTAATATGTCATATTGGCTTAGTCGCATATGATGGATCGTATTTTTCTCATGTGAATAGATAAATCATCCTAACAAAAGCTTTTAGAAAATTTTTTGGTTTAAATAAACATTTGGTGGTTCATGATCCTTTTGCATGTTAATAAGGCACTTAAAAGGCAACACCTGTGGACATGCATCACTTGTGCCCAAAGGCAACCAAATTATTGGCCATCCAATATGCAAACAATTTCATATTTTGGGTCACTGTAGGACTGCATCACAGTAAATATTAGGACACGTTTGGTATGCGAAATAAACCCTTATAATGGAATAGCTATTCTATAGAATAGAATAGGGTTTCCAAAAAACCCATTATTCTTTTTCTGCAAACCCAAAATTAAAAATAAAATAAATAAATAATCTTAATATTCTATCTTGAGGTGGCCAGCCACCTAACAGAACACCGAGGGTGGCTGCAACCACCCTTGATGCTAATTAAGGGTGGTCTTGTCCACCATTGGTATTGTGTTAGGGTGGTCGGCCACCCATAGAATATTCAAAAGGTTTTTTTTTTTATTTTTATAAATCTTTGGTATTTTAGGAATTTTGATTTAATTCTAGTGAGAGCATAAAGGTTCATCAATCAAAAGAATAGGAATAATAATCACAAATTCATTAAAAAGCACAAAGGCGCAACCCAAGTACATAGGGAAGGGAGTATACAAGAGAGAAGCCTAGATAGTAGTGGAGAAGAGATCTAAGAAAACATGAAAGTTCGAAATATTTATTTAAATATGAATATATATCCAAATTTATTTAAATATAAATCTTTAAGTTCACATTAATGCCAAAATTCTATTTCCCAAAGCTAGACATTCCCCAATCTGTAGCCTGGATGGCTTCTGTGCAAGCATGACAGCTATTTGGCTACCATGATAAGGCTTCCATATTTTGTTATGCATATCAAATCAAAGAAACCAATACCATAACTGTTAAAACAGCCTCGCACATTAGAGAATGTGGATATATATAGCTCTCTCAAAACAGGGGAACATAAATAATCAACTTTAACCCTTGTTCTCAAAGCAAAGAGAAAATTAGTTGTGCCTATATCTAAGATTGAGCCATCAATTATAGACTATATAACCATAGTGGGTATGATCAAGACATTCTATCCAGACATAATTAAGAAAGGAGGAAAGATGACCACTGAAATGATACTAAGAATTGAATCAATAGAATCTCCACTAGTAAGAATGGCAAAGACAGTTTCTTCCATTGTTGCTCTATTGTGATGAGCAACTTGACAAAACTTCCATGTTAAAACAAAGTAACTCCACAACTTTTTCACATTAGTTCTATTTCAAAAGTTTGGAAGGAAATACATGATCTGTTCTCAAAAAAGAAAATTATCATATCTCAAATATTTAATATCTATAGGACTTTAACTACACAAGTACAGCAAAAAATCAGATAAGCAGATTATTAAGCTTCTTACCCCTTAAGACAGATTTGAGCATATATTTTTTCATAAAATCTTCAGATCCGAAAGTATGACAATCCATTTCATGATACTGCAACCAAAAAATCTGCCAAATTGATAACAGGTATGCTAAAAAAGTGGCCAAAAAGATTGTACGCTAAATGTAGTTAAACTAAATTTAAACCTGATCCTACCTTCTTTTTGGCAAGTTAATATCCCTCAATCTTGCTCATGGAGCTGGAAAAAACTTCTAAAGCTTCGTGAATTGGCTAAGAATTTTATAAGCTTTAAAGTTGGAGATGGAAGTAAGATTTTCATGCGGTATGATAGATGGCACCCAACTGGTGGCCTTTTTGAAGCTTATGATTATCAGGCTATATACGATGCGGGAAGCTCAGTGGGGGCTAAAATTAGTAAGTGGGATTATGCAGGGGATAGTTTGTGCCTGTTTATGTAGGGATCATTTATTTTGGGTTTAGCAAAAGGATTTGGAGAGAGGCGTTGAGTTCTTGTTTGATTTTGGATCCTTGTGTTGAATGGGATGATGTGATTTAGTGGAGCATTAATAATTTAAAGGGTGGTGGTTTAAAAGCCATTCTGTAAAGCTTTTTTCTGGTTTTATGAATTTTAAGGATGGAAATGGATGAAATCCATGGAAGATGAAGACGAACTGATTGAATATTAAAGAGAGCAATTCGAGTCTGCTCAAAAACTCCTTACAAAAGACTTAGCAAAATGAAAACTTTCTTGACTCATTATTACATTGGGCTTATGCTTATATACAACAATCCAATTGGTTAACCCACCAACTGAGGCCCACTTGACTGATCCACTAACAAACTTTTAACAAACTAACAACTCACTAACAGCCCTTAACAAATGACACATGTGTCTAGACATTACACCAAATCAACTTTGTTTCAACACATGGCTGCCAGCTGCTTTCCACCTTATTTCTAACAATCACCAACTATTGACACATGTAATACCCTAGTCCCATATTGGGAAGAAGAGAAATAGCCCACATAAAGTGGGTGATTTATAAAGAGAGTCATGAGTGTTGAGTCCCACATTGCCTAGTTACTAGGTAAAACTGGGCTTTATAAGTGATTCTAAGAAAAACTCCAAAATTGACTAGTCCTTTTGGGGTGATAGCGCAGATGTGGCTAGCGCTTTTCCCTGGGTCGTTACAACACATGGCTTCAAATGCAGTTGACTTGCACCTTATTTTCATCTTGCTTTAGAACTTCCCGCTTCCAGACTTAAGCAACTTAAGCCACTGATTTACCTCTTACAATCCCATCCCTTTTCAAATCACCTTGCCCACAAGGTGAGGATAGAGATTGCGTAGCTTATAGAGGGATTCCCAGGTGTTGTCTTTAGCAGGAGCTCCAACCCATTTGATTAGAACTTCAAAACTAGCTCGCGAGCCTTGCTGCACTATTCGGCGGCCAATAATGGCTTCAAGTTCCGGCTGGATTTCGCCGTTACCATCAACAAGAGGTAAAGTGGGAATTGGAGTGATTTGCCGACCCAATTTCTTCTTTAGACAAGAAACATGGAAGACTGGGTGAATTCAGACTTCACGAGGGAGATGAAGACGATAAGCAACCGATCCAATCCTAGAAAGAATTTGGAAAGGGCCAAAAAACCAAGGAAAGAGTTTTAAATTCTGGCACATGGCAATAGTCTTCTGTCTGTAGGGCTATAAGCAAAGGTAAGCCCAATCACCCACCTCAAATTCTCTCTCAGTTTTGTGTTTATCAGCCTGTGATTTCATTCGATGCTGTGCCATTAACAAATGCTCCTTCAAAGAGCTGATTATTTTGTTCCTGTCTCGTAGATGTGTATCCACTGCGAGATTGGTAGTAGTTCTTGAAACATAAGATAGTAATGTAGGTGGCCCATACAGGACTTCAAAGGGGGTGGTGTGCGTGGAAGAGTGGTGGTTTGTGTTATACCACCACTCAGCCATGGGAAGCCAAGTGCTTCAATCTTTAGGCTTAGTTCTAGAGAAACACCGAAGGTACCCTTCTAGACATTTGTTTAAAGCTTCGGTTTGTCCATCTGATTGGGGGTGGTAAGCCGAGCTAAGAGCTTGAGTAATACCTTGGAGATGGAAGAGTTGTTGTTAGAAGGAGCTTGTGAAAATAGGGTCTCTATTCGAGACAATTGTCTTAAGCATGCCATGAAGCTTTAGAACATTGGTCAAAAATAGGTGAGCCATAGTGGATGCTGTATAAGGGTGGGAAAGAGGAATAAAATGGCCATACTTAGATAGTCGATCAATGACCACCAAGATGACCGTATACCCATGAGATTTAGGCAGCCCTTCAATGAAGTCAAGAGAGATGTCAGTCCACACTTGAGTAGGATAGGGAGAGGTTGGAGTAAACCAGGAGAAGGAATTATCTCACTCTTGTTCTCCTGGCACACTGTACACTCCCTTACATATTTTTTGATATCCTTTCTCATTCCAGACCAATAAAAATCTGTTTTTGCCTTCTGATAGCCGGAGTGGCCAGCAGTAGGATTAGAGTGAATGAACTCCAACACCTGTTGCTTGAAGGAAGAGTCTTTAACTACATAGATTTTTCCTTTCCTAAGAATAAGGCCCTGTTGAAGATAGTAGCCCTTAGGAGGATGATCCCCTGTTTGTAGCTTTGTTAAGAGAGTCTGAGTAGCAGGGTCTTGTAAATAACTCTGTTTGAGTTCCATTATCCAGTTAGGAGTGGGAAATGAAATGAGAGAAATAGTGGCATAGTCATCCAAGGAGTTATCCTCAAATTGTCTAGAAAGGGCATCTGCAACCCGATTGTCCTTACCCCTCTTGTACTCTATAGTGAAATCATATCCTAAAAATTTTGAAACCCATCGTTGCTGGGAAACAGTCCCAACTTTCTGCTCCAAGAGAAACTTGAGAGATTGCTGATCTGTGCAAACTTTAAAGGGCTAGCCCAATAATTATGGCCTCCACTTTTGAACAGAGGTCACCAATGAAAGCAATTCTTTTTCATAGGTAGACAAAAATAGGGCTCTACCCTTTAGGGCTTGGCTGAAAAAGGCAATTGGCTAGCCTTTTTGCATTAAGACAACTCCTATTCCAGTGTCACAAGCATCACATTCTATTGTGAAAGGCTTTGTAAAGTCTGGAAGTCTGAGGACAGGGGGGCTGATAACTGCCTGTTTGAGCTGATTAAAAGCTTTAGTAGCTAAAGTAGACCACTGAAAAGCATTCTTTTTAAGAAGCTTAGTGAGTGGAGTTGCTATAATACTATAGCCCCTAATGAATTTTCTATAGTAACTCGTTAACCCCAAGAAGCCTCTGAGAGATTTGATATTTCGGGGTAAGGGCCAAGCTGCCATAGACTCCAATTTAGAGGGATCTGCCTTTACACCCTCACAAGAAATCAGATGACCCAAGTAATCAATCTGTGGTACCCCAAATTTACACTTGGATTGTTTAGCATAAAGAGTATGATTTTTGAGTACTACCAAAACTTCCCTTAGGTGTGCTAAGTGGTCATTTAGGGTTTTGCTGTAGACCAATATATCGTCAAAGAAAACCAGGACAAACCTTCTAAAAAAAGGTTTGAAGACCTCATTCATCAAACCCTTGAAAAGTTGAAGGAGCATTGGTGAGGCCAAAAGGCATCACCAAGAACTCGTAATGCCCCTTATAAGTTCTGAATGCAGTCTTTTGCACATCTCTAGGGTGTACCCTGATCTGGTGATAGCCAGATCTTAAGTCCAGCTTGGAAAATATTTGTGCTCCACGTAGCTCATCAAGCAACTCATCTATCACTGGTATGGGGAATTTGTCCTTAATGGTCTCCTGATTAAAAGCTTTGTAGTCTATGCACATGCGCCAGATGCCATCAGCTTTTCTAACCAGTAAAACTGGTGAAGAAAATGGGCTCTGACTAGGCTTAATCACACCAGATTCCAATAGGTCCTTAACTATTTTTTCAATCTCTGTTTTCTGATAGTAAGGATATCGATATGGCCTAACACAAATCGGTTGGGTACCCTCCTTAAGTAGGATTTGATGATTGTGGGATCTCACAGGGGGTAGGCCCTTTGGTTCAAAGAATACAGAGTTAAATTATTCTAAAAGTGTCAAAATGGGGCCTTCTACCTCCTGAGATGAGGGTGAGGTAGTTTGACACATTAATTGTAGTAATAAAAGCCCTTATTACTCCCAAGTGAAGGTTTTAAGAAATGATTCCCATCTTCCATCGTGGATCCCATGGGATTCAGACCAGTTAATAAGATTTGCTTCCCTGCTTGACTATATTGCATGGTCAAGTGTAAAAAATCCAACAAAATGGGACCTAAGGTCCTTAACCATTCAATGCCTAACACAATATCACAGCCGCCTAATGTAAGAACATAAAAAGGCAGTATTTATTGTGTTACCTTGTATCTTAAGAGTTACAGCATGACATCTACCTTCGCTGTTGAGTTGAGCACCATTAGCAACCTTGACTTGAATTAGTGTTGTTGTTATGCAGGGTAATCGGGCCTTCTTAGCCATGGCTGGATCAATGAAGTTGTGAATGCTCCCTAAGTCTGTCAAGATGACAACCAACTAGTTCTTTAGCTTGCCAACTAGCGTCATCGTTTTAGGGCTAAGGGAACCAGAGATGTCATACAATGAGATTTTCGGATCTGTGCATTCTTGCACTTTAGGTAATAGTATCACTTCCTCTCCTATGCTTGAATCATAATACACATCCTCTCCTTTCTCTTCTCCGAGCACTTCCATCCCATGCATCAGATAGATTTTTGGAGTCTGACATTTGTGTGATGGATTCCACTTTTCATCGCAATTGTAATACAATCCTCTCTGTCTTCTTTCTCGCATCTGCTCTGGAGAGATCTTGTGGATTGGCATACTAGATGATGGATTCTTGGTGATTTGTGCTCCAGATTACCCTGAAGAGCTTCCTGGAGTCCAATTTTGTTGTTTGTTTGGACCAAAAGAAGATCCAAATGGTTTTACAGACTTTTTAATACTCAGGAGATACTCTTCTTGCAGTTTGGCTAAACTAAATGCTGCACTCAATTCTAGTGGATTAGGTGATAAGTGCTGAATGTTACACATTCAAGCCCCTTAATTCATAAATGGTAATCCCTTAGTTTCATTATAATATGATGTTTTGTGTTGTTTTTGTGTTTTTCCCTTATTTTGTAGGCTTTGGAAGAAAAGAAGTCAATTCTATTAACTCGGGCTTAAAACACATTAACTGTTGCAAAACTGCTGAATATTTGACCCTTGTGCACTATTTTGGCCATAACTCTTAGCTCAAAACTCGGATTAAGGCAAGGTCAAGGGCGTTGGAAAGAAGACTCAGAGAGGAACAATTCATTAAGCAAAGTCTGAAGCAGATAACATTCACTCGGGCAACTTATCAAGGTGGCTCGAACGACTTTACGTGGTAAATAGTAACATCGGCAGATCTGATTTGAAAAAATCCTAAACCTACTCTAACTCGATTTTGGACTTCTTAGGGTGCACAAAATTGACTAGGGTTGTTCCTACACTCTATAAATACTCCCCTAAGTCTTCCAAAACAAGAACACAAGCTTGAGGAGAAGAATCAAAGGCTTCAAAGAAGGGTTTTTCTTAGTTCTTTCTTTCTTTTTAGTTCTTCTTTATTATTTTCTTATGAGGATGATTTTCATCCAAATTATGTGTAGCTAATACTTTAGTTAGGGCTCGATTGAAGCCCTAATCATGTCTCTTTAAGGTTTCAATTTGTCTTGCTATCATTCATGTTTTGATGCTTAATTGATTTATCTCGGGTTTTTGTTTGTTCTTCATATGGGTTTTGTATGGGTTTGATCATCTTATACATATAACATGTGTAGATTGTTATCTAGGTCAATTTGGATGATCAAGTCCTGGGCCTAGTAGAGTGACAAAAGAACCAATTACGGGTTCTTGGGGTAATCAACATGAAAGACCGGAATAGATACCATGCTCTAGGTTTTAGTATGTTTGTTGATTTTCATAGATTTATGCTTTCTCAAAGAACAACTTAGTAGATACCATGCTAAATCCTTTAATAAAGAAAAGAATTAGAGTAGACATCATGCCTAATTCGTTGCTTAGGAGAATCAATGGCTTTTGGAGTAGATACCATGCCCTTATGCCGACAAACAGTGAGTATCTTGATATGATTGTAGCATTGTGCATATTGTTTACCTTATTTGAGTATGATTAGTGGTGGATATCGAAGCCCTAGCCTTTTATTCTTATTATTTCAATTCAATATTCTATGTCGTTTCATTCACAATATCTTTTTAGGAATTTCTTTTTAAACATAGTTTACCAATCCTCGTGGGAATGATCTCGTATTTGCCGTTTATACTATCGTTTTGATCTTGTGCACTTGCAAGTAAAACATGCATTTATTCACCTATTTATTTAGGTAGATATTTGTACAACAAGTTTTTGGCGCCGTTGCCGGGAATTGCGTTAAAATTTTGTTTAAAAGTTTTTCCTTTTACTTTTGTTATTGTTGTTAATTTTCATCTAAAAAAAAAGTCTAACTTCTATTTCAGTTTCTGGTTTTCTATTCTATTCAAAGAGTTCGAGCACTTCATCACAGACAGCAGCACTGAAGCTGCTGCACACTACAGAAACCAAATTTTCACATGCAAGGTCGTCGATCTCAGAATTTAGTTGTTATTCCATACGATCCAGCGATCTAATGCACTATTTGCCAACCACAAGAGCAAAGAGACAACTCCGAAACAAAAGTAGAATTCAAAGTTGAAGAAGAGATGGCAGAAGCACGTCTAGAAAATCAGCCCCAGCGAAAGCCGATGAAGAGTTCCTTCATTCCACAGAATCTCAATCAACCTTCTTGCATTGCTTTCCAACCGAATGTGTAGAGCAATTTGTCGCCTCACCTGCTCAATATGGTTCCACACTATAGAGGAACACCTATGGAGGATCCTTATCTACACATTCAGGACTTCTTTAATCTTTGCAAAACACAGAACATCCATTGCTTAAATGCAGAAGGAATCAGGTTAATTCTCTTTCCTTTTTCTTTAAAGGATAATGCTAAACTTTGGTTAAACTCTTTGGCTGCAGGATCTATTCACACTTGGGAGAAGTTGGCAACAAAGTTTCTTAAGAAATTCTTTCCAGCCCAAAGGACAAGACAATTGAGGAGACCTTCCAACAAAAAGATGGAGACCTTTTCTTCGAGGCATGGGAGCACTTCAATGAGCTACTTCTCAAATGTCCACATCACAACTTATCCCAAGAAGATCAGGTACAAGCATTCTTTGAGGGTTTAGATAATCCTAATAAAAGTCTTGTAGAGTCAACATGTGGAGGCGGGCTAATGGAGAAAAGTAGTGAAGAAGCCATAGAACTCTTTGAGACTTTAAACGAGAACTCCCAACAATTCTCATCCTGAGGGAGGCAAGGACTCAAAGGAAAGGGCGCGTATGAAGTCAATATTAACAATGGAGTTCAGAATCAAATGGTGACCATGGAGAGGAAATTGGACATGCTAGTGAAAGCCATGACTTCTCAGAACATCTCTCCCATTCAGCAGATTACACAAGTTGAGGTATGTGCCATATGTCCCCATTCTGACCATACCACTGAAACTTGTCCGATGTCTTCATTCACAGATCCGGAGCAAGCAAATTATGTGGGTCAGAATAATTATCCTCCAAAGAACAACCCATTCTCCAACACATACAATGCAGGGTGGCGAAACCACCCCAATCTTTCATGGAGTAATAATCACAATGTGCAGAATCTACATGGGCAACCATGAAATTTTCAGCATGGGAGTAATTATCAGGCTCCTCCGCAAGTGATGCAATCCAATCCGGAGCAGAAAAAGAATATTCTTGAAGGAGCCATACTCCAGTTCATAACCGTACAACAACAGACTAACGCTCAAACTAGTCTGTCTATTCAAAAACTGGAAGCAACCACCAGCCAGGCCATTCAGAGATTGAAAACACAAGTGGGGCAGATAGCCAAGGAGATGAGCGAGAGAAAGAGGGGCGAATTTCCATCCCAAGCAATACCCAATCCAAGAGGACATGAGCAGGTCAATGCTGTGACATCTCGCAAGAGTGGTAAGATCATTGATAACAAGGTGGGAACAGAAAAGAAAGTAGAAGCACCTCCAACAAAAGCCACAATCTCCAAAAAGGTAATTGAGAGGGAGTATGTGACATTGCCACCCTTCCCTCAAAGGTTAGTGAAGCCCAAGAAAGAAAAACAATTGCTGGATGTTTTTGAAACATTAAAGAAAGTTAAAATCAATATTCCTTTACTTGATGCAAATAAACAGATTCCATCTTATGCCAAGTTCTTAAAGGATTATTGTACTAACAAGAGAAAATTTCAGGAGCATGAGCAAGTTACATTAACCGAGGAGGTAAGTGCGGTTTTGTTAAGAAAGCTACCACCTAAACTGAAAGATCCAAGTAGTTTTACTATCCCATGCAAAATTGGTGACAAACTCTTTAACCGTGCTTTGTTAGACTTGGGGGCAGGTATCAATTTACTACCTTATGAGGTTTATAAGAAATTGAGTTTGGGGGGACTTCAACCAACCTCAATTACATTGCAATTGGCCGATAGAAGCATCAAACGACCGAGAGGTATTTTAAAAAATGTCTTGGTCAAGGTAGATAAATTTATTGTGCCTGTTGATTTTGTTGTCCTAGATATGGAAGAAGCATCCATGCCATCATCCTTACCCATTATTTTAGGAAGATCATTCATGAGCACTGCTGATACTAACATATGTGTTAAAAAGGGTATTATAAGCATGGAAGTAAATGGGGAAAATGTTGAGTTCAAAATGTTTGATGCAATGAAGTTACCACAAGATAATTATGAGTGTTTCAATATTGATGTGGTCCAAAGTACTGCTAAAGAAATTTTACAAGTACACAGCATTGATCCCTTGGAGGTTGCCATGACTCATAACCTTACAGAGCTGGAGCATGAACGTGTTATCAACATTGTTGATGCCACACACTCCCTTGAGGCTTCTACACCACATCTAAGAAGGTACACACTTTCCGTTGAAACTCTTGTACCTACAAACACTACTTTTGATCCTTCTATTGGTACGGCACTAGATTTGGAGTTGAAGCATGGTGGATATGAAAATGATGAGTTGTGCAAGGAAAAAACCAAGAAATATCCTGATAAGCAGCTTGTCAAGAAGGAGTTTTATGTGGGACAGAAGGTGTTGATATACAATTCAGAATTAAGACTCTTTCCTAATAAGCTAAAGTCTCGGTGGTATGGTCTTTTTAATGTCACCAAATTTTTTCCTCATAGAGTTGTGGAGGCCTATTGTAAAGAAAAGAATCAAACTTTCAAGGTGCATGGACATCGGGTGAAGCCTTATATGGAGATGGGCGTTCAGTTTAGAGATGAGGATGTGACCCTCCAATCTATCCAGCATATTACTAGAGAGTCGAACAGTCTGGCTGAAGACAATAAACTTAGCACTACTTGGGAGGTAATCCAAGGAGAGATTAGTGGTACTGAGGCCACTTCATGCACTAAAAAGCCATATCCTTTAAAAATTTTGTTTGTTTTTAATTTTTGTTTTATTTTCTGCTTATTTTTTTAGTTTCTATTTTGTTTTCATAGTTGTAGTTTTCCTTTGTTTTGTTTTAGTAATTTTTAGGAAAAGTGTGCTTGCATTCAAGTTTGGGGGTATGCTACAAGCCATACCTCGTCCAACCAGTTTTCTTATCTCCATGGTATGATCTTTCTATTTTCTCTACACATTGAGGACAATGTGTAATTCAATTTTGGGGGGATGGGAGAGACACACACACTTTGTCCATAATTTTTGAAAAAAAAAAAAAATAATTGCATATTCTTGTTATTCTTAAGAATTTAATTAATCTGGAACTGTGATTTGAATTTCATTGGCGAGCTTAGAATATTGAACACATGATCATATGATTAGGATTCTAGGTTTGTTGCTTACCTTTGACATCTAAGCATTCACTTGTTTCAATTCGAATTGCCACGAGCACATTAGCACATAGTTTGTGAACTATGACATGTGAACCCGATTGTGTATGCTTTCAATGTTTTGGGTGAAACTGGGTGATTTGTTGGATAGATACCTTGGCATAATAAAATTTTTTAAAAAAATATAGTTATGGCTAAGCCCAATTCTGTAGCCTTTTTTACTCGAGTTAGTAAGCCTTAAAGGTGTCTCTACACCTAGTGCCCTAAAGCCATCTGATTTGGGAGCATTGGCCTAACACTTGTTACAAGAGTCAATTAGAAAGCTTAAGAGAATTGTGCAAGTTTACTTCTGTAGCCTTTTTTACTCGAGTTAGTAAGCCTTAAGGGTGTCTCTACACATAGTGCCCTAAAGCCAACTGGCTTGGGAGCATTGGCGTAACACTCGTTACAAGGGTCAATTAGAAAGCTTAAAAGAACTGACCATTGCACAGCCTGACCAAAAAAAAGAAAGAAAGAAAGAATGTCATGGTTATTCAATCTGATGGGGACCCCAGTCAACTTTGAGATATTGAGTCATTACACATCATAATTAATTTGAAGCCTCATGATTATGTGTTGGTTCACTTTACACTGAATTGAACTTGTGAAATCTTAGCTTGTTATTTGTGAGTGGTTAGACTTTGAAATTCCAAATTCATTTTGAAGATGAAGTTTACCCTTTTAAGCTTGCTAATGAATGAGAATCATGGTTGCTTGTAATACTTTACTCTTGGGGATAATATGAATTGTGCATAGTGTTTGTGGGTATCATTCCTATTAAACCCTCATGAGGCTTCACTCGTCCTACTAGGGATGCGTAGGAGTTTAAAAGGCTTGTTGCATACGCTAAATGCAATTGTGTTTCCCACGACAGAGAAGGTAGAGTAGTTGTTATTTTATTTTCAGTTTTGCATTGCTAAGGGGCTAGCAATATGTAAGTTTGGAGATGTGATAAGTGTTGAATGTTACACATTCAAGCCCCTTAATTTACATATAGTAATCCCTTAGTTTCAATATAATATGATGTTTTGTGTTGTTTTTGTGTTTTTCCCTTATTTTGTAGGCTTTGGAAGAAAAGAAGTCAATTCTATCAATTCAGGCTTAAAATACATTAACTGTTGCAAAGCTGTTGAATATTTGACCCTTGTGCACTATTTTGGCCATAACTCTTAGCTCAAAAATTCGGATTAAGGCAAGGTCAAGGTCTTTGGAAAGAGGACTCAAAGAGTAACAATTCATTAAGCAAAGTCTGAACCAGATAAGGTTTTCTCGAGCGACTTATCAAGGTGGCTCGAGTGACTTTGAGCGGTGAACAGTAACATCGACATATCGGATTTGGAAAAATCCTAAACCTACTCCAACTCGATTTTGGACTTCCTAGGCTGCACGAAATTGACTAGGGTTGTTCCTAAACTATATAAATACTCCCCTAAGTCCTCCAAAACAAGAACACAAACTTGAGGAGAAGAATCAAAGGCTTCAAAGAAGGGTTTTTCTTAGTTCTTTCTTTCTTTTTAGTTTTTCTTTGTTATTTTCTTATGAGGATGATTTTCATCCGAATTATGTGTAGCTATTACTTTAGCTAGGGCTCGATTGAAGCCATAATCATGTCTCTTTAAGGTTTCAATTTGTCTTGCTACAATTCATGTTTTGATGCTTAATTGTTTTATCTCGGGTTTTTGTNGAGGACTCAAAGAGTAACAATTCATTAAGCAAAGTCTGAACCAGATAAGGTTTTCTCGAGCGACTTATCAAGGTGGCTCGAGTGACTTTGAGCGGTGAACAGTAACATCGACATATCGGATTTGGAAAAAATCCTAAACCTACTCCAACTCGATTTTGGACTTCCTAGGCTGCACGAAATTGACTAGGGTTGTTCCTAAACTATATAAATACTCCCCTAAGTCCTCCAAAACAAGAACACAAACTTGAGGAGAAGAATCAAAGGCTTCAAAGAAGGGTTTTTCTTAGTTCTTTCTTTCTTTTTAGTTTTTCTTTGTTATTTTCTTATGAGGATGATTTTCATCCGAATTATGTGTAGCTATTACTTTAGCTAGGGCTCGATTGAAGCCATAATCATGTCTCTTTAAGGTTTCAATTTGTCTTGCTACAATTCATGTTTTGATGCTTAATTGTTTTATCTCGGGTTTTTGTTCGTTCTTCATATTGGTTATGTATGAGTTTGATCATCTTATGCATATAACATGTGTAGAGTGTTATCTAGGTCAATTTGGGTGACCGAGCCCTGGGCTTAGTAGAGTGAAAAAAGAACCAATTGCGAGTTTTTAGGGTAATCAACATGGAAGACCGGAATATACACCATATTCTAAGTCTTAGTGTGTTTGTCGATCTCCATAGATTTATGCTTTCCTGAGGAACAACTTAGTATACACCCATGCTAAATCCCTCAAGAAAGAAAACAGTTATAGTATACACCCATGCCTAATCTCGTTGTTTAGGGAGATCATAGCTTTTGGAGTATACACCCATGCCCTTAGGCTGGCAAATATTGAGTATCTTGACATGAATGTAGCATTGTGCATATTGTTTACCTTATTTGAGTATGATTAGCGGTGGTTATCGAAGCGCTAGCCCTTTATTCTTATTATTTCAATTCAATATTTTATCTCGTTTCATTCACAATATCTTTTTAGGAATTTCTTTTTAAACATAGTTTACCAATCCTCGTGGAAATGATCTCGTATTTGCTGTCTATACTATCGTTTTGATCTTGTGCACTTGCGAGTAAAATGTGCATTTATTCGCCTATTTATTTAGGTAGATATTTGTACAACATTAAGCATACGAAGAGGTAATCTGATTTCATCTTTCAATCCACTTAAAAAACAACTTAATTTGTTCTATTCAAAAATACCTCTTAGTCTGTTTGACAGAGCTTCGAATTGTGCTTTGTAGACTGCTACGGTTGAAGGTTGTCTCAGCCGAGTAAGAGCCTCCATTGGATCATCATATGCTGGTCCAAACCTTGTGAACAAGGCTTTGATGAAGGCCTCCCAAGAAGGAAATAATCCTGTCACCTCAGCATCTTGGAACCAAATGAGTGCATCTCCTTCCATGTGAAAGGAAGCCATTCGGAGCCTCTACGAAATTGGAGTTTGATAATATTCAAAGAACTGATTCACCTTGTACACCCAGTGTGATGGATTCTCCCCCTCAAAACGTGGAAAATCCAACCTTACAGCTCTGGTTTGTATTATTGTATCATAACTGCCATTTTCTCCTCCTACATTTCCATGTTCTTCTCCAATTCTCCTTCTATCATCTCTGCCACCATTGTCATGAACCATTCTTCCTTGGTTTGCAACAATCGTTTGTAACACAGCACTGATTTCGGTGAACTGTTGCTGGAATTCTTGATTATGCAGCTTCTGTGCCTTAACATGCTGTTTATGCATTTCTTGACATTGCTGCATGGATTCAAAGAGCTGGTCGATTCGAGTACCCTCATTCATTGTAGGAGCGTCGGCTTTGATACCACTTGTAAAGCTTTTTTCTGGTTTTATGAATTTTAAGGATGGAAGATGAAGACGAAGTGATTGAATATTAAAGAGAGCAATTCGAGTCTACTCAAAAACTCCTTACAAAAGACTTAGCAAAATGGAAACTTTCTTGACTCATTATTACATTGGACTTATGCTTATATACAACAATCCAGTCGGTTAACCCACCAACCGAGGCCCACTTGACTGATCCACTAACAAACTTTTAACAGACTAACAACTCACTAACAGCCCTTAACAAATGACACATGCGTCTAGACATTACACCAAATCAGCTTTGTTTCAACACGTGGCTGCCAGCTGCTTTCCACCTTATTTCTAACAATCACCAACTATTGACACATGGCTTCAGATGCAGTTGACTTGCACCTTATTTTCATCTTGCTTTAGAACTTCCCACTTCCAGACTTAAGCAACTTAAGCCACTATTTTTACCTCTTACACATTCTGCACAAATTGAGATTGGCGCTGTTATGTACCACCTATGGAAACAGAGGACCAATCTTATGGCTACAGGAAGGTTTAAAGACTTTTAAGTCAAAGGAAGCTATTGTAGCCAGAATTAGACGTGAGATTCGTGCAAGAATTATGGCTACAGGAAGGTTTAAAGAATCAGATGCTAATATAGAATTTTGTCAAATGTGGAAGCTGTCAAGGAAGATTTTTGGTGTAATCTAGGTGTTTGGTCCATGTTTAGGCTCTGTTTTGGGTTTTATTGGTTTGTATAGTTGGTTGTTGCAGATGTTTTTGTTTCTGCAGAAACTGTTTGGATCAATTGTTATCTTTATATTAAGTATTTACATATTTAAAATTAAAAATTAAAAATTAATTAAAAAAATAAAATACTAAATAAAGATAGGGGTAGCTTTTGGTTTGGGGCGGGGGTGGCCTACGGGCCACCCCCAAAAGGTGGCTGGGGGTGCCTTACCGCCATCTTCGGCCCATGGGGGTGGCCGCGTGCCACCCCTAATCACCTCTGGGGTGGCTTGCAGGCCACCCCAGAGTTGGGGGTAGCCGCGCGCCACCCAGATCTGGGCTAGGGGTGGTGTGTGGCCACCTCCGACTTCCCTAACTTGCTCTAACTCGACTTCAACTAATTCCAAAATTCTTTCGAATTTGCCTCAACTCGATTTCAACTAACCCCAAGGTCCAAAATACTCCAATTCTTAACTAAGATTAGGATCGGGGTATTACATTCTTCTCTACTTATAAAAATTTTGTCCACGAAATTTCAGAACTTAAACAATAGGAGAAAATAATATTACCTTAACCATCACTATGATCTAAGATCGTGTCCTCCTTCAAACAAATGCGGATAATGGGTCCGCATGTCTTGTTCTCCTTCCCATGACACTTCTTCGACCCCATGGCTGCGCCACAAAACCTTGACTATGGGAATCCTCTTTGTGCGCAACACTTGTTCCTTGCGATCCAAAATCTGGACTGGCAACACCTTATAGGTCAAGTCCTCTTGAATCTGTTGAGGCTCGTACTCGATGACATGGTCTAAATCTGCAATGTATTTTCTCAACATCGAGATATGCAAAACATCATGCATTCGGATCAAGTCTTGCAATAAGGCTACTTGATAAGCCAACTTGCTCAACTTTTTTATTATCTCAAACGGTCCAACATAACATGGGCTTAACTTCACTTTCTTACCAAATCGCATGACTCCTCTCATAGGAGAAATCCTTATGAACACGTTGTCCCCTACCTCGAACCCTAACTCTCTTTTGCGGTTATCTGCATAACTTTTCTACCGACTCTGAGCTTTATGCATCCTTTGCTTGATAAGGATTACCTTCTTTCTGGTATCTTGAATGATCTCGGGTCCTAACAGTTGTCTTTCACCAACATTGTTCCAGTAAAGCGATGATTGACACTTTCATCCGTAGAGTGCTTCATATGGCAGCATTCCAATAATCGCTTGATAACTGTTGTTGTAGGCAAATTCTACCAACGGTAAGATACTGAATCTAATTCCCCTTGAAATCTAAGACACAATCTGGCAACATAAATTTGAATAGTCCTCTCAAACTGTTCATTTATTTGAGGATGAAAGACCATACTGGACTTTAGCTGTGATTCCATCTCATTTTGCATACTTCGCCAAAATCTCGAAGTAAACCGTGAGTCTCCATGTAGTCATACTATGTTCTACACATACAATCTTGCCAATCTATCCATAGAATCCTTCACCTTCATCATAATGAAGTGAGCTACCTTCGTCAATCAGTGTACCACGACCCTTATGGCGTCTTCACCGGATGGTGCTCTAGGCAATCCAGTCACAAAATCCATCGTTATCTCATCCCACTTCTATTCTGGAATTAACAATGGCTGAAGTGCTCCTGCGAGTCTTTGAAAAAGATTGCAAAACCTAAGTGCAGGCTATCGCAAGTAATAAATTCTCGGTAAGACCGAGGTCGATCCACAGTGAATGGTACACACTCTAGTAAAATTCCTATTATAGTGCAGAAAAATAAAATGATTTGGTTTTTGTTTTCCACTAAGACGTGGAGCAATATAGTGATTAAATTAACAAAACTAAGTTAAGTAAAATAGAGCTAAGGAATAATTAATGAGAAAAACACTAGGGCTTCAAGGATCCATCCAACATTCTATTACGTATTCTTGACACATATAATTATAACTCAACTAAGTAGAAAATCAACTCTTTTAATCGGAATATTTAACAATAAAGCACTAATTAAAAGTTAAAGTCGATTGAGCATGAGTTTGATTGAAGAATTGTTTTTCATGACATATTAAAAGCGATTAAGCATTTACTATAGATTCGAATCATAACAAATCAAACAAAGTAAGTATTCGATATAAACAAAAATGATAATGAATCAAAATAACTTGTCAACATGAAATATTTCTCAAATAAAAATCATTCTCAACACTCCATCATTAATCTGTGAAAAACATTCAAAATAGTCTCAAGAACACATAATAAAAATGCTATGCTTCAC
The DNA here is from genome assembly GCA_900184695.1 of Betula pendula. Classification (NCBI taxonomy): domain Eukaryota; kingdom Viridiplantae; phylum Streptophyta; class Magnoliopsida; order Fagales; family Betulaceae; genus Betula; species Betula pendula. Next base: position 100,658 of record FXXK01000952.1, on the reverse strand, counting down.
CTATAGCCCCCTAGTTAAAAGATTAGCCACTCATGTTTATGAGAACAAAACCTATAATCAAAGTGCTGAAAATTAACATAGCAAAAATAAAAAATAAAAGCTAGAGAAGGAAAATGCTTGGCTGAATGGAGAGAAAATGGAACAAAACCAGCTCCCCTCTTTCACGTACAGCCCTCTCCAAAAGAAAAAAAAAAATCTCCTCCTCCCTCTCTCGCGTGTTGCTGCTGTGTTTTCAAATGCTGCACATTTGTGTCTTTTTCTATTTCAGCTCATACATCTGCTGGAATTTGGAAAGACAAAGTCCTCCTTTCCATTTTTTAAGCTTCACGGATTCTACTTGTTTTGATTTTGTATGCTGATGTCCATTCTCAAAAACCGGTCCTGCTTTAAAATCCTGCACCTCCTTTTTAGGATTCGCGTGGGTGTGTGGAAGACAAAGACTTGTCGTTTCAGCCCTTCAAGATTTTTTTCCTTGAAAAAATTTATTTGCCCTTTTGCTTGCAGCTGCCCAATCTCTCCTGCAGACTCCTTTTTCTTTGCATTTAATGAACCAAATGGCAATCCAAAATACCCCACGGCAAGTTGGTCCAAATGAGACAAAACTCCTTTTTTTTTTCTTTTTCTTTTCGACAATATTTTATGGTTAGAAATTCTACCAATTCTTATAAAAGATAATTCATTGCATTAATACATCATTTAAGCTCAAGAATAATAATTAGACACTATTCCAAACTTAACTATAAAATGCAAGAATTAGATCAAAACAAAGTATGATAATGCTTATTTTAATAGAGAAAATAGATACTTTTAAGCTATTATCACAATGGTAGATACTAAATCTAATTCCCCTTGAAATCGAAGACACAAGCTCGCAACATGTCTTCCAAAATTTGAAAAGTCCTCTCAAACTGTCCATTTATTTGAGGATGAAAGACCGTACTAAACTTCAGCTATGATCTCATCTCATTTTTCATACTTCGCCAAAATCTCAAAGTAAACCGTGAGTCTCCATGTAGTCGTACTATGTTCTACATATACAATCTTGCCAATCTATCCATAGAATCCTTCACCATCATCATAATGAAGTGAGATAACTACCACGACCCGTATGGAGTCTTCACCGGATGGTGCTCTAGGCAATCCAGTCACAAAATCCATCGTTATCTCATCCCACTTCCATTCTGGAATTAACAATGTCTAAAGTGCTCATGCCGGTCTCTGGTGTTCTGCTTTGACTTGTTGACAAGTGGAACATTGCTCCACAAACTAAGTCACATCTCTCTTCATATTATTCCACCAATATGAATATCTCAAGTCCTTATACATCTTTGTACTTCCTGGATGAACTGTGTACAAAGATCGATGTGCTTCATTCATAATCTCTCTCCTTAGTACTCTATTTGAAGTACTAAACTGGCCAAAAGTGCTGGTCTTCCTTCCTCTACTACTTTTAGTCGTAGGTTCTCAAGCTCCATAACTAACTGGGGTTGAGAAACTCTTAACGTTCCCAACTCCACAATTGAATTTCGACTCAAAGCATCAGCTACTACATTACCCTTCCCTAGATGATAGAGAATCTCACAATCGTAGTCCTTAATCAGCTTCAACCATCTCCTCTATCTCATGTTCAGCTCCTTCTGCGTGAAGAAATACTTCAGACTCTTATGATCTGTGTAGATCTCACACCTCTCACCATAAAGATAGTGTCTCCAAATCTTGAGTACAAATATCACTGCTGCTAACTCCAAGTCATGCACTAGGTAGTTTTGCTCATAATCCTTCAGTTGTCTAGAAGCATAAGCTATGACCTTCCCGTTCTGCATGAGAACGCATCCCAAACCTTTTAGTGAAGCATTGCTGTAGATCACAAAGCTTCTCGCTTCTGTTGGTAACATAAGTACATGTGTAGTAACCAATCGCTTCTTCAACTCCTCGAAACTCTACTCGCACTCATCTGTACATACTGAGCATTCTTTCTTGTGAGAGCTGTTAACGGGCCTGACAACTTAGAGATTCCTCGATGAACCGTCGATAATACCCGGCTAATCCTAAGAAACTCTGAATTTCCTGAGCGTTAACCAATCTCCTCCAATCCACAACTACACTAACCTTCTCGAGATCAACTGCGACTCCTTCTCCAGAAATCACATGACCAAGAAAAGCTACATTTTCCAACCAAAAAGCACACTTGAAAAACTTGGCATAAAGCTTCTCCAGTCAGAGTCTCTCCAAAGCTTTCTACAAATGCACTTGGTGGTCCCCTTGACTCTTCGAGAAAATCAAGATATCGTCAATGAATACTACCGTGAACTGATCCAAGTAGTCGTCGAAGACTCTGTTCATCGTATCCATGAAAATTACAGGCGCGTTGGTCAAACCAAATAAAATCATCAAGAACTCATAATGTTCATAACGAGTTCTAAAGGCCGTCTTCGGAATATTGTCACTCTTAACTCTGACCTAATGATATCCCAAATGCAAGTCTATCTTCGAAAGACTCTTGCTCCTTGAAAATGGTCAAGTAAATCATCTATCCTTGGCAACGAATATTTGTTCTTGATCGTGACCTTGTTGAGCTCTGATGAGAATGCACAATGTCATATATTTCTCCCTTAATGTTTAGTCTTTTATACTTATTTGGTGCCTAAATGTACTCATTATTCTTTTATTTTGATTTAGGATGCAACTTGAGGCATTAAATGCAAAACAAAGCTAATTGGGCGATCTTGGACAGTTTTGACATTGCTTTGTAATCTGGGCACAACTCTCTCATCCGAGCTTTGATTGAGATGATTCAAGATGCTATGGAACACCAAGAAAAAGTTCTACACTTTCATGTTTTGCGTTTTGAAAGATACTGGCCAAATCAAGGTCTAAATCAGTCTTGAAGTTGCTGCACCTACACTATTGATGTTCTGGAACGTTCCTTAGCATGCGATCCTAATCTGCGGAAGTTTGTAGATCTGGGGCACAAAAGTTCTGGCTGAAAATACCACTTTCCTAGTTATATTAAGATTTTATTTTATTTTTATTTTCCTTAATTAGTCAGATTTGGATATTGTTATTTTAAGATAATATTTAGAATATCTTTAGGGGATTTTGTAGGCTTCTAATAAAGGGCATGAATGTGTATAAAAAGAGGGGGGAGGGGGGTAGACTACGGATATATCTCTCTCTCCCCTCTTCTCTAACTTCTCCTTTGAGTTTTCATGATTGGTCGAAGGAAATGGAAGCCTGGGAATCAATAAAACTGTGAGATCTAATTTGTTTTGGTGTTCAATTTATGTTTTGAGTATAGGATGTTCTTCCGTGCCTATTTTCATGATTGTCTCGTTTAATTGCTAGGAGGCCTACTAGTTTATTATTCATTGCAATCCACTACTAGATTAGATATCAAATCCGTAATTATTTGATCCCTCTAATTTGTGAAGCAACTAAAATTTAATGACTTGTTGCATTAGAAATTATTAGATATTAGGAAGAACGCTCGATGAAATTAAATGCAACCGCTTGCGCTTGTGTTGTTTAACTTCATCGATCTCTCTAATTCTTAAGGCTGCTACTAAATTAAACCTTTAGCGCTTGTCTTGGGTTGTTTAGTAGTTAAAGTTAATTAGATTCCTTGTTTTCTAATTAATTCCGACTAAGGAGAGATAGGATAATAATTCCAACGGTGAATATTCAAAGTATGAATTAACATATGCTTGCATCGATGATCAGTTGTAAAATTCTGATGGTGGATGTTGACTTTGACCAAGGTTTGTTCTTTTGATTGAATTTGATACTTTAAATTGAATTGTTCCTTAGTTGTTCTTCTTAAAATTGTTTTCGTTATACTCAACCCCCCCTCATCCTTGTTCACGTAGCATAAAACTAGGCTGAATACTCTCTATGAGAACAATCCTTACTTGCACCACTACATGTATTTTTTAGGAGTATAGGTTTTATTTTTGGTTGCCTACGACAACACACCAAACTCTCTATAGTCAATGCACATCCTCATCGTTTTGTCCTTCTTCTTAACGAACAGCACTAGTGCTCCACAAGGTGATGAACTAGGGCGAATAAAACTCTTGTCCAGCATGCAACTAGACCTTCAACTCCTTAAGTTCCACTGGTGTCATCCTGTAGGGTGCCTTCAACACTAGAGCAGTACCCGGAATACACTCGATTTCGAATTCCACTTCACGCTCCGGAGGTAACCCTGAGTACTCCGTTGAAAACACGTCCGCAAAATCTCGAACCACTGGGATGTCCTCTAGCTCCTTCTCTTCTTGCAGAGGCTTGACTATAAAAGCCAAAAACGCTTGTCCTCCATCCATCACAAGCTTCCTTGCCTGTATGGCTGACAAAATAGGAGGAAGGGACCTTACTCTCGATCCAATGAAAGTAGTCGCCTCACCCTCCGGTGCCCTGAAAGTCACTTCCTTCCTTGCACAATCAATGCTAGCACAATGCTTCACTAGTCAATCCATCCGTAGGATAATGTCAAATCCTTGCATCGCAATCACCATAAGGTTTGCCAAAAAGACCTTCCCTCCAATACCAATGGGACAACTCCTTACCACTCGTGTGCAAACTACTTCCTTTCTGACAGGGGTGACAACAGACAAACCAACTTCTAAGGGTGCTACCACTACTCTACTTAACTTAGCATACATACTTGACATAAAAGAATGGGTAGCCCTTAAATCAAATAATACTAGAGCTTGAAATCTAAGAATAGGAATAGTACCTGTCACCACATCCGATCCGACTTCGGTCTCTCCTGGAGTGAGGGCATAGACTCTGGCAGGTACCAATGGCTTTTGAGCGTTCTTCTGCTAAGGTTGAACTGCTTTCACTGGGTAGTCCTTAATAACATGTCCAGGCAGTCCACACCGTAAACAAGCTGTTGTGCCAGCTTTGCACACTCCCCAATCACTTTGTTGCACAGACAACACAGTTGAGATTGACCTCGCTGCTGATGCTGCTAGGGTGTTGCTGACGCAGTCACTGGAAGATTCTGAGCTTGCCTCTAGTACTGGTTACTCCCTGAAGTAAACCTCTTGACCATACCCAGACCACTTGACGTAGAACCTTGGATGAACATCCTCTTCCTTTGGTTCACAAAAGTCACAGTTGTCTCTCTCAGACTCTCCTCATAAAGTGAAGCTCTATCCACTAGCTAAGTGAAGCTCCTGATGTCCAAACTTGCCATCTGATTGCTGAGGTGTGGGTTCAAGCCTCGCTCTAACTTTTTCGCTTTCTTCCCATCATCAAGGATGAGGTATGCTATAAATCGTGACAATTGAGTAAATCTAGCGGCGTACCCATTCACTGTCATCCATCCTTGGACCAAATCCATGAATTCCCGAGCTTTAGCTTTCTGCACCACTCTAGGGAAAAAGTGGTTGTGGAACTCTTCTATAAAAGTCGCCCAAGAAATAGACTGATCAACTCCCACTTCCATGGTGAGTAGCATCTTTTGAGCTTGCCACCACCTCTTTGCCTCTCATGAGAGCTTATAGATCCAAGGTACATCCCATTGCTTCTAGCAACTCTTTCATATTGTTCAGCCAATTCTATACTTCAATGAACCATCCAGTATCGTTGAAGGTAGCAAAAGTGTGGCCACTGAAAAGTCACGAAATGAGCATCCACGCTTTTACGTCTGTCGCTCATGTACTTGAGCATTGGCCGTGACTTCAACCAATCAAGCAGTTGCTGCTAAAAGCTAAGCCGCATCAAGGTTGATAGCTCCCTAAACTGGGACCTCGTTCATCTTGTTCTCAACGTGGTTGTTCTCACCACTCCCCAACTCGATAGTGTTGGAACCAGTAGTAACATTGTTCCTCGGAGGCGTCCTTCTGCAAGGATAACGAAATCAAAACCAAACCAACCAAGAGAAAACAACGTCACACAACCCTATCTATAAGATCCTATGCTCCTAACTACCTATATTCCGAATAAGATCATTCCTATAGTTATCTTGCAACATCCATTGAAGTCCTCAAAGTGTCCTATTGATGGTATAATTAGATATCACATCTAAGAGCCATGGTCCGAAGAACCATCGCTCTAATACCAATTGTAACTCCCCCAAAAGTACTAACGAAACCATGGCAAACTTGTAGTGCATCCCAAGACTCATTTACTAAGTAAACAAGTCTAAATGAATCTATCTAACATACACAGCGGAATATCATAACTTAATTGCAAGATATCTGACTAATTAAATCCATAAATAACATATCATTCGGAATAAAACTGAGTCTTCTCAAAATCTTAGGTTAAACAAATACATCTCCAAATAAATATACATCTCCCAAAATATATCATAAAACTCAAGGACAAAGTGTGTGGATCTTAAGCATATAGACCATGTAGATAACATCCAAGAACCCTTCATCGAGTCACCGCATTGTTATCCCACATCTCTTGTAACCAAACCAGGTCTAACTCCTCAAGCATCACCTAGACTATATCCTCCACACGCACATACCTCGCTAAGGGATCCATCGTCTAGACGTTACTAACTATCTATGAAACACCAAAGTGTCCCATAGGTGAAAATGAAATAAAGATCAAGTGTAAGTCCACCGCTTAGAGAGATTAAAGAACATGGAAACAGTCATATATAAAAGATGATGCGTGAACTCATAAGTTCATAAAGAATTATGTTTATCAAGATCATTTCATCGTATAAGACAGTTATGACATTTGAAAGATATGCAATGCACTAATATATATAATATACATGAATAACTTGAACATTTCATCATAGCTCAACTTCATATGGTCTATTCAGGCCCTTACCCCTCTCGGCTCAGGTTTGTGTATTCTCGTAAGAACATTTGGTACAATACTGGTATCCAGGATATTATACAACTTACTGTCTAATACTAGTAGTCCAACCGAGTTTGACCTCGAGTGGCTCATACCACTAACATAGCCGTCGTAGTAACCACCATGTAAACACGACTACGCTACCTACATCTAGTCTATTGGATCTAAAGACAATCATAGAATATTCATGGACCATAGGGCTTTGCCCATATAAGCTCATCTTATCTTTTCAGCCGTTTACATGTATGCATGACAAAATACTTACACTAATATCATTCATCTCATATTTTTAGTTATTACATAGGCATAAAAAGAAGAGTTCACATGTTCATAAAAAATAGCTCCTACAATAAAAGTCATGCATGTTTTGTTGATCATATCAGAATAGGGAATGATGTAACTATGCAATACATAACAACTTCTATGTGAAAATTATTCACCTGAATCATGGGGTAATTCCTCAACAACGACTCCACACTCCTCAAGATGATCCTCTACAAACAATCCTAATGTTAGACAACTCTACCGGACAAAAGACATAGACCTAGGACTCAATAACTGACAAAATTAGGTTTTGGACAGGGGTAGGATCAAACCTGGACAGTTGGGATCGATCTTGGATTGGTCAGGATCGATCCTCCCTGCTGAGGATCGATCTTAGTTGGTCAGGATTGATCCTGACAGTCTGGGATCGATCATTAGGATTGATCTTGGACCTACAAAATCGTTTCTTGACGCATCCAGAATGCTTTCAACCTCCAAAACGACCCATTCTAACCCTATAATAACTCTTACAGCCTTTGAAACTTATCTGGGTCAAACTCTACAAATCCTACGGTCAAAACTCGGAATAATCGGGCAAAAGACTTCAAAACACATTCTAAAGTAATAAGATAATCATAACTTGGCGAAAGACACAAATTACGACACCAAAACACGACAAAAACCCTACTGACCTAAGGGAATAAACAATAATAAACTAACACACAATGAAGATTGGTGCAACCAATCATCATACTCCCTTTGCGGGGCCTAGAAACTCCCAACAATAAGCGAAGAACGATGAAAAAAATACTCGAATGGCACAACAGCACTCCGACAACATTTTCACACCTTGAAAATCGTGCAACTAGGTTAACAAAGAGTTTAGGAGGACTATATAGACATTACAGCCGCACTAGGACTTCATAAAACCCTAAATTAGCATTCTGAAGTGATATGATTGATCCTGGTATTATTGAGATTGATCTTAGTGCTAACATGGTAGGAGGATCGATCCTCCTGTGGCTAGGATCGATCCTCATGCTAAGAGGATCAATCGTCCCCGGTAGAGGATCGATCCTCTAGGTCTGAAAATGACCTAGAGGTCCAACCTAACTCCAAAATTCTCCCGAACTTGCCCTAACTCGACTCTAACAAACCTCATGGTCCAAAATACTCAAATTCTTAACTAGGGTTAGGATCAGGGTATTAAAGCGTCACTGATAAGCGCTGAATTTTATACATTCAAGCCCCTTAATTCACATATATTAATGTCTTAGTTTCATTATAATATGATGTTTTGTGTTATTTTTGTGTTTTTCCCTTATTTTGTAGGTTTTGAAAGAAAAACACTCAATTCCATCAAATTTCGGGCTCAGAAGACATGTTGGAGAAAAGCTGAAGAATTTGGCTCAAGCCATATCCATATTTAGCTCGAGCCATCTTGCGCGCTGAACAGTAAAGTCGGCAGAACCCGATTTGAAAAGATCTTAAACCTTCTCCAACTCGATTTTGGACTTCCTAAGGTGCACGAAATTGACTAGGGTTGTTCCTAAACTCTATAAATACTCCCCTAAGTCCTCCAAAACAATTACACAAGCTTGAGGAGAAGAATCAAAGGCTTCAAAGAAGGGTTTTTCTTAGTTTTTCTTTACTTTTTAGTTTTTCTTTGTTATTTTCTTATGAGGATAATTTTCATCTGAATTATGTGTAGCTAATACTTTAGTTAGGGCTCGATTGAAGCCCTAATCATGTCTCTTTAAGATTTCAATTTGTCTTACTACAATTCATGTTTTGATGCTTAATTGATTTATCTCGGGTTTTTGTTCGTTCTTCATATGGGTTATGTATGGGTTTGATCATCTTATGCATATAACATGTGTAGATTGTTATCTAGGTCAATTTCGATGACCGAGTCCTGGGCCTAGTAGAGTGACAAAAAAACCAATTGCGGGTTCTTAGGGTAATCAACATGAAAGACCAGAATAGATACTATGTTCTAGGTTTTAGTGTGTTTGTTGATTTCCATAGATTTATGTTTTCTCAAAGAACAACTTAGTAGATACCATGTTAAATCCTTTGAGAAAAAAAAGAATTAGAGTAGATACCATACTTAATTCGTTGCTTAGGGGAATCAATGGCTTTTGAAGTAGATATCATGCCCTTAGGCCGACAAACAGTGAGTATCTTGATATGATTGTAGCATTATGCATTTTGTTCATCTTAATTGAGTATGATTTTCGGTAGATATCGATGCCCTACCCTTTTATCTTATTATTTCAATTCAATCATTTATTTCGTTCCATTCAACATTATCTTCTTAGAAATTTCTTTTAAGCATAATTTATAACAATCCTCGTGAGAATGATCTTGGGCTTGCATAATATACTATTGTTTTGATCTTGTGCACTTGCGAGTAAAACGTGCATTTATTCACCTATTTATTTAGGTGGATATTTGTACAACAAGTTTTTGGCACCATTGACGGGGATTGCGTTAAAATTGTGTTTAAAAGTTTTTCCTTTTACTTTTGTTATTGTTGTTAATTTTCATCTAAAAAAAAAAAAAGTCTGACTTCTATTTCAATTTCTGGTTTTCTGTTCCGTTCAAAGAGCTCGAGCACTTCTTTTCAGACAGCAGCACTGCTGAAGCTGCTGCACACTATAGAAACCAAATTTTCACATGCAAGGTTGTCGATCTCAGAATTTAGCCGTTATTCCATACGATCCAGAGATCGAATGCACTATTCACCAACTTCAAGAGCAAAGAGACAACTCCAAAACAAAAGCAGAATTCAAAGTTGAAGAAGAGATGGCAAAAGCATGTGTAGAAAATTAGCCCGAGCAAAAGCCGATGAAGAGTTCCTTCATTCAATAGAATCTCAATCAACCTTTTTGCATTACTTTCCAACCGAATGTGCAGAGCAATTTTAATTTGTCGCCTCACCTGCTCAATATGGTTCCACATTATAGAGGCACACCTATGGAAGATCCTTATCTACACATTCGGGACTTCTTTGATCTTTACAAAACGCAGAACATCCATGGCTTAAACGCAGAAGGAATCAGGTTAATTCTCTTTCCTTTTTCTGTAAAGGATAATGCTAAACTTTGGTTAAACTATTTGGCTGCAGGATCTATTCACACTTGGGAAGAGTTGGCAACAAAGTTTCTTAAGAAATTCTTCCCAACTCAAAGGACAAGACAATTGAGGAGGGAGATTCAGACCTTCCAACAAAAAGATAGAGACCTTTTCTTCGAGGCATGGGAGCATTTCAATGAACTACTTCTCAAATGTCCACATCACAATTTATCTCAAGAAGATTAGGTACAAGCATTCTTTGAGGATTTAGATAATCCTAATAAAAGTCTTGTAGAGTTGGCATGTGGAGGCGTGCTAATGGAGAAAAGTAGTGAAGAAGCCATAGAACTCTTTGAGACTTTGAGCGAGAACTCTTAACAATTCTCATCCCGAGGGAGGCAAGGACTCAAAGGAAAGGGCGTGTATGAAGTCAATATTAACAATGGAGTCCAAAATCAGATGGCTACAATGGAGAGAAAATTGGACATGCTAGTGAAAGCCATGACTTCTCAGAATATCTCTCCCATTCAGCAGCTTGCACAAGTTGAGGTATGTGTCATATGCTCCCATTCTGACCACACTACTAAGACTTGCCCTATGTCTTCATTCACAGATCAAGAGCAAGAGAACTACATGGGACAGAATAATTTTTCTCTGAAGAACAATCCGTACTCCAACACATACAATGCAGGGTGGCGCAACCACCCCAATTTTTCATGGAGAAATAATCAGAATGTGCAGAACCCACAAAGGCAGCAAAGAAATTTCCAGCAAGAGAATAATTATCAGGCTCCACCACAAGTGATGCAACCCAATCCGGAGCAGAAAAAGAATGATCTTAAAGGGGCCATACTCCAGTTCATAACTGCACAGCAATAGACTAATGCTCAGATTAGTCTATCTATTCAAAAATTGGAAGTAACAACTAGCCAGGCCATTCAAAGATTGGAAACACAAGTGGGGCAGATGGCTAAGGAGATGAACGAGAGAAAGAGGGGCGAATTTCCATCCCAAACAATACCCAGTCCAAGAGGACATGAGCAGGTCAATGTTGTGACATCTCTCAGGAGTGGTAAGGTCATTACTAACAAGGTGGGAACAAAAAAGAAAGTAGAAGCACCTCCAACAAAAGCCACAACCTCCAAAAAGGTAATTGAAAGGGAGTATGTGACATTACCACCCTTCCCTCAAAGGTCAGTGAAGCCCAAGAAAGAAAAACAATTGCTGGATGTTTTTGGAACTTTAAAGAAAGTTGAAATCAATATTCCTTTACTTGATGCAATTAAACAGATTTCATCTTATGCCAAGTTCTAAAAGGAATGTTGTACTAACAAAAGAAAATTTCAGGAGCATGAGCAAGTTGCATTAACCGAAGAGGTAAGTGTGGTTTTGTTAAGAAAATTACCGCCTAAGCTGAAAGATCCAAGTAGTTTTACTATCCCATGCAAAATTGGTGACAAACTCTTTGACCGTGCTTTGTTAAACTTGGGGGCAGGTATCAATTTACTACCTTATGTGATTTATCAGAAATTGAGTTTGGGGAAACTTCAACCAACCTCAATCACATTGCAATTGGCCGACAGAAGCATCAAACGATCAAGAGGTATTTTAGAAAATGTCTTGGTCAAGGTAGATAAATTTATTGTGCCTGTTGATTTTGTTGTCCTAGATATGGAAGAAGTACTCATGCCATCATCCTTACCCATTATTTTAGGAAGATCCTTTATGAGCACTGTTGATACTAACATATGTGTTAAAAAGGGTATTATAAGCATAGAAGTAAATGGGGAAAAGGTCAAGCTCAAAATGTTTGATGCAATGAAGTTACCACAAGATAATCATGAGTGTTTCAATATTGATGTGGTCCAAAGTACTGTTAAAGAAATTTTGCAAGTACACAGCATTGATTCCTTGGAGTTTGCCATGACTCATAACCTCACAGAGCCGGAGCATGAACTTGTTATCGACATCATTGGTGCCACGCACTCCCTTGAGGCTTTTGCACCTCATCTAAGAAGGTACACACTTCCCTTTGAGACTCTTGTGCCTACTAACACTACTCTTTATCCTTCTATTGGCAAGGCATTAGATTTGGAGTTGAAGCATGGTGGATATGAAAATGATGAGTTGTGCAAGGAAAGAACCAAGAAATATCCTGATAAGCAGCTTATCAAGAAGGAGTTTTATGTGGGACAGAAGGTGTTGATATATAATTCAGAATTAAGACTCTTTCCTAATAAGCTAAAGTCTCGGTGGTATGATCCTTATGATGTCACAAAAGTTTATCCTCATGGAGCTGTGGAGGCCTATTGCAAAGAAAAGAATCAAACTTTCAAGGTGCATGGATGATAAGTGCTGAATGTTACACATTCAAGCCCCTTAATTCACATATGGTAATCCCTTAGTTTCATTATAATATGATGTTTTGCATTGTTTTTATGTTTTTCCCTTATTTTGTAGGCTTTGGAAGAAAAGAAGTCAATTCTATCAACTCGGGCTTAAAACACATTAATTGTTGCAAAGCTGCTGAATATTTGACCCTTGTGCACTATTTTGGCCATAACTCTTAGCTCAAAACTCGGATTAAGGCAAGGTCAAGGGCGTTGGAAAGAGGACTCAAAGAGGAACAAATCATTAATAAAAACCTAAAGCAGATAAGGTTCGTTCGAGCGACTTTTCAAGGTGGCTTGAGCGACTTTCCACGGTGAACAGTAACGTCAGCAAATCCGATTTGTAAAAATCCTAAACCTATTCCAACTTGATTTTGGACTTCCTAGGGTGCATGAAATTGACTAGGGTTGTTCCTAAACTCTATAATTACTCCCCTAAGTCCTCTAAAAGAAAAGACACAAGCTTGAGGAGAAGAATCAAAGGCTTCAAAGAAGGGTTTTTCTTAGTTCTTTCTTTCTTTTTAGTTTTTCTTTGTTATTTTCTTATGGGGATGATTTTCATCCGAATTATGTGTAGCTAATACTTTAGTTAGGGCTTGATTGAAGCCCTAATCATGTCTCTTTAAGGTTTCAATTTATCTTGCTACAATTCATGTTTTGATGCTTAATTGATTTATCTCGGGTTTTTGTCCGTTCTTCATATGGGTTATGTATGGGTTTGATCATCTTATGCATATAACATGTGTAGAGTGTTATCTAGGTCAATTTGGATGACCGAGTCTTAGGTCTAATAGAGTGACAAAAGAACCAATTGCGGGTTCTTGGGGTAATCAATATGAACGACCGGAATATACACCATGTTCTAGGTCTTAGTGTGATTGTCGATCTCCATATATTTATGTTTTCTTGAGGAACAACTTAGTATACACACATGCTAAATCCCTCAAGAAAGAAAAGAGTTAGAGTATACACCCATGCCTAATCTCGTTGTTTAGGGAGATCATAGCTTTTGAAGTATACACCCATGCCCTTAGACTGGCAAACATTGAGTATCTTGACATAAATGTAGCATTGTGCATATTGTTTACCTTATTTGAGTATAATTAGCGGTGGATATCAAAGCCCTAGCCCTTTATTCTTATTATTTCAATTCAATATTTTATCTCGTTTCATTCACAATATCTTTTTAGGAATTTCTTTTTAAACATAGTTTACCAATCCTTGTGGGAATGATCTCATATTTGCCATCTATACTATTGTTTTGATCTTGTGCACTTGCGAGTAAAACGTGCATTTATTCGCCTATTTATTTAGGTGGATATTTGTACAACAATGGACACCGGGTGAAGCCTTATATGAAGATGGGCGTTCAGTTTAGAGATGAGGATGTGGCCCTCCAATCTGTCCAACATATTACTAGAGAGTCACACAGTCTGGATGAAAACAATAAACTTAGCACTACTTGGGAGGTAACCCAAAGAAACCAAATCAAATGGTCACTTAGCCCACTGTCATGCACTAAAAAACCATTCCTTTAAAATTTTTTGTTTTGTTTTTAATTTTTGTTTTATTTCTACTTATTTTTTTAGTTTTTATTTTGTTTTTCATGTTTTAGTTTTCCTTTGGTTCTGTTTTAGGCAGTTTATTTTTCAGGGAAAAATGTGCTTGCATTCAAGGGCTCGGGGTATGCTATGAGCCATACCTAGTCCAACTAGTTTTCTCATCTTCCTGGTATAATCTTCCTATTTATTTGTTCTACACATTTGAGCACAATGTGTAACTCAAGTTTAGGGGTAATGGGGAGACACACACAACACTTTGTCATATTTTTTTTTTCAAAAATTGCATATTCTTTGTTATTCTTAAGAATTTGGTTGATCTGAAACTGTGATTTTGAATTTCATTAGCGCGAGTTTAGAATGTTTTGAACATATAACCAATATAATTAAGATTCTAAAGCCTTGTTTACTTACCTTTTGGCATTTAAGCATCATTTGTTTTTCAATTCAAATTGACACGAGCACATTAGCACATAATTCTGTGAGGTAATAACATGTTGAACCTGATTGTGTATATTTTCAACATCTTGGGTGAAGTTGGGTGACTTATTAGATGGGATACTTTGGCAATATGAAAAATAAAATATAAATATAATATATATATATAATATTAATATATATTATTATATATATATATATATATTATTATTTAAAAAAAAAATAGTCCATGGGCTAAAGCCCGATTCTTGGAGCCTTTTCATTTAAGCATTATTTTTCATTCAATGACACGGGCACATAGCGCATAATTTGAGGGATCTAAACATTGCCTGATTGTGTATATTCAACATCTGGTTGAGGTAGTTTGGTGACTATTAGATGGATACTTTGCTTATGAATAAATAAATTACTATATATAGTATAATATATATATATATAGTATATTATATATTTATAATTATATATTATTAAAAAAAAAATAGGCATGGCTAAGCCCGTTCTGAGCCTTTTTTATCAATTAATAAGCTTTAAGCTTGTCCTACACTATGCCTAAGCCATCTGGGTTTGAAGATGGCCTAACACTCGTACAAGGGTCATTAGAAGTTAGGATTGTGCTAGTTTACTTCTGTGTCTTTGTTGATCGATTTAGTAGCCTTAAGTGTTGCTACACCTAGGCCCTAAAGCCATTATGCTTTGGAGCAATTGGCTAACTCGTTATAAGGTCAATGTAGAAGCTTCAAGAACTGAGGCATTTGCACGCCTGGACCAAAAGAAAAGAAAAAAAAAAAAGACTTTTGGCTATGTCATGGATTGGTCAATCCGAAGACCTAGTGATCTTTGAGACATTGAGTCATTGACATCAGATTATTTGAAGCCTCATGATATGTGGTTGGTTTCACTTCATTGATTTGACCTTGAATCTCAGCCTGTCATTTGTGGTTAATAGACTTTGATTCCAGATCATTTTAAGATTGAGAGTTTATCCTTTAAGCTTATAAAATGAGAATCATAATTTTTGGGGACACTTAATCTTAGTGGCTAACAGTGAATGGTGCATAGTGTGTTGTGGCTTCATTCCGTTAAACACCTCACGAGACTCACTGTCCTACTATGGATTACCTGGGGTTTAAAGTGCTAATCATCAATTAAATTGCTAAGGTGTTTCCCACACAATAATGATGGGTAGTTGTCATTTTTTCATCTTTGTATTGTTAAGGGACAACAATATGTAAGTTTGGGAGTATGATAAGGCTAATATGTTATCATTAAGCCATTTAATTCAGCATAAAACCCCAACCCATCCATTCATATATTATCTTTAGTTCATATGAATATATGTTGTTTTTATTTTTGTGTTCTTATGTAGGTTGGAGACAAACATAATCCACAAGTCGTCAGACTG
>FXXK01000952.1:49349-84631 GCA_900184695.1 Betula pendula | reverse complement strand
ATCAAGTTTCGGGCTCAGAAGACATGTTGGAGAAAAGCTGTAGAATTTGGCTCGAACCATATCCATATTTAGCTCGAGCCATATCCATATTTAGCTCGAGCTATCTTGTGTGATGAAGAGTAAAGTCAGCAAAACCCGATTTAAAAAGATCCTAAACCTATTCCAACTTGATTTTGGACTTCCTAGGGTACACGAAATTGACTAGGGTTGTTCCTAAACTCTATAAATACTCCCCTAAGTCCTCCAAAACAATTATACAAGCTTGAGGAGAAGAATCAAAGGCTTCAAAGAAGGGTTTTTCTTAATTTTTCTTTACTTTTTAGTTTTTCTTTGTTATTTTCTTGTGAGGATGATTTTCATCTGAATTATGTTTAGCTAATACTTTAGTTAGGGCTCGATTGAAGCCCTAATCATGTCTCTTTAAGGTTTCAATTTGTCTTGCTACAATTCATGTTTTGATGCTTAATTGATTTATCTCGGGTTTTTGTTCGTTCTTCATATGGGTTATGTATGGGTTTGATCATCTTATGCATATAACATGTGTAGATTGTTATTTAAGTCAATTTCGATGACCAAGTCCTGGGCTTAGTAGAGTGACAAAAGAACCAATTGCGGGCTCTTAGGGTAATCAACATGAAAGACCGGAATAGATATCATGTTCTAGATTTTAGTGTGTTTGTCGATTTCCATAAATTTATGCTTTCTCAAAGAACAACTTAGTAGATACCATGCTAAATCCTTTGAGAAAGAAAAGAATTAGAGTAGATACCATGCCTAATTCGTTGCTTATAAAATCAATGGCTTTTGGAGTAGATACTATGCCCTTAGGCCAACAAACAGTGAGTATCTTGATATGATTGTAGCATTGTGCATTTTGTTAATCTTAATTGAGTATGATTAGCGGTGGATATCGATGCCCTACCATTTTATCTTATTATTTCAATTTAATCATTTATTTCGTTCCATTCAACATTATCTTCTTAGGAATTTCTTTTAAGCATAATTTATACCAATCCTCGTGAGAATGATCTCGTGCTTGCATACTATACTATTGTTTTGATCTTGTGTACTTGCGAGTAAAACGTGCATTTATTCGCCTATTTATTTAGGTGGATATTTGTACAAAAGTCACAACTGGAGTGTCCTCCAAATCCTTCAACCTGTTACTGTGTCGTGCACCCGACAGAGCCCTGAGCGCTAGGACC
This sequence comes from Betula pendula, assembly GCA_900184695.1. Taxonomy (NCBI): domain Eukaryota; kingdom Viridiplantae; phylum Streptophyta; class Magnoliopsida; order Fagales; family Betulaceae; genus Betula; species Betula pendula. The sequence goes on along the minus strand of FXXK01000952.1, from coordinate 83,426 downwards.
CTGCGAGCTCTCCTTCTGGAAGGACCAGTGCCCATGGCGTCTTACCTCTCAAAGAGTTAAGTTCTCAAGAAAACGAAGAATAGAAGAAAAAATGGAAAATTTCACAGAAACCCTCTGAATTTCCACGCAATTTGAAAAACCCCAACCCAAAACTTTGACTTCTCTCATTTTCACTCCTCGAACTTCCAATTTCTATCATAGGATCCCCTTCCGTCTGTTTTCACCGTTAAAATTCTAAATACCCCTGTATTTTAAACAAAAAAAAATATTAAAAAAAAAAAAAAAAATCTGAACCCTAAATGAGGGGTATTTTGGAAATTTCAAAAATTTTAACAGTGAAAACAGACGAAAGGAGGTCTTATGATAGAAATGAAAGTTCGAGGGGTGAAAATGAGAGAAGTTAAAGTTTGAGGGAGATTCTTCAAAATCACGTGGAAGTTCAGGAGGCTTCTGTAAAGTTTCTCAAGAAAAAATTATGCTTACAACCGATGCGAAGATGGCAAGGCAGCAAAATGGGTTAAATAAGAAAGCGTTACTGGAAGAATATTATGGTCGACAACAACTTGTACTTCGGACTCCGTAGCGCCATGAATGCATCTCTTCCATTCCTGGGCTCTGCCACCCATTCTATGAATTGCGCATGCAAGTGAAGTACACGTGTACATACTTTCACATTTGCAAAAGCTTCGAAGGTGGCCACACTTGGACACCTCACTAACCCATTTCGACCACAGCTTTCGAAGAAGCCACAACCGGGTAAGCGAAGGTCGGGTGAGAGCCAGCGATCGATATGAATGGGTAGCCGAACATCGATCAGACAACTCGGTAAACTGATATGCAACACCACCGACCTCATCAAAATGTAGATAAGCACATCACAAGGGAATCTCTGGAGCATAAAGGGCAACCACGTCATCAAAATGCCTCAAGTGGAGAAAGCAGATACAATGAACTATAAATACTTTCTTTCAAGCTGAATGAGTCCGTGCTAGGCGTTCCGCACAAGCGGACGCCTAGCGTCCGTTTTAATTGAAAAAAAAATAAAAAATAAAAAAATGTTTTTTTTATTATAAAACAGGCTTAAACTTGTCCAATTCTCATTTTTATTTTTTCTAAGGTTATGAAATGGGGATGAAATAAGCCTAAACCTGTTTTTGTAAAAAAAATATTTTTCTTATTTTTTCTCAATAAAAATACGAAAAAATTATTTTTTTAACAAAAAACAGGTTCAAGCTTATTTCATCCCCATTTCATAACCTTAGAAAAAACAAATGAGAATTGGACAAATTTAAGCCTGTTTTATAATAGAAAAAAAGCATTTTTTTTTATTTTTGATTTTTTTTTTCAATTAAAACGGACGCTAGGCGTCCAGCTCTACTCAGCTTGAATAATGAAGTTCAACCATTTCCACGTTGCTCTTTTCCCTTGTGTGTCCAATGATTTCAGGCAAATAGGGTTCCGAATCTTGCCCACTTGTCTAACCAGTCTCGGCACATGAAGTCATGGCTTCCGACCGAGAAGGTGTGTAGGTGACTTGGTAGATACAACGTTAATTCCTGTCATTTGGCATTTCAACGACATAAATTAAATTTCTCTACTCAAGTTTAACCGCCCAAAAAAAAAAGACGTGAATCAACATTTTTTTGTAGTGTATGGAAGCCATATATATATATAGTACCAAAATGTCATGATCTGATGATCTAGTTAGACCGCCAACTTTATATGACGAGTCATGTTGATCCCTACATGATCACCTGGTTTAAGAAGACATTAAAAATGGCATGAGATACAATTAAGGCTGGCTTATTGTGAGAAAGAATGGGCCCAAAGCAATGGAGCTGCTCACAAATAGGTTCGGGGTTTGAATTTGGATAATTTCAACTTTAATCTCGATTTATTTAATAAATGAGTCAACCGTAAACACAAAATTGTGTTTGATTATTAAACGAATCATACTCATATAAATTCGACTCGACTTTTATAAACTCTAACAACTTCATTTTTTTTCAAAAAAAAAAAATCTTAATTTATTTTTATAGTATTATTTTAATTTTGTAATGAGAACATCATAAGTATTTTAAAATATAAAAGGGAATCATCTTCCTAATATAATAAATATAGCTTGAATTATTATTTGTGTGAATCTTGATCTAGACATATGTGTATTTGTGTGTACATGCATGTGTTTGTGTATATATGTACATATGTGTGTGCTTGCGCGCATAATGGATTTATATTGAACATTGAACTATTTAAGATTCAAGTCAATTTATATAATTAACTCAAATGATAAGATCATTGCAATTATTATACTTACTTAATATAAGGAATGAATAAGCTAATTAAACAGCTCTTGAAAAAATTCGAGTTTATTCGAAAAATAAATGAACCAAGCTTGAACAGATTATCGAGCTCGGTCATAAGCTCGAACTCGACTCGTATCCAAAATAAAATAAAATAAATCGAACTTGAACATCTAATAGTCAACTCAATTACAGCCTTAAAAACAAGTATTGAGAAATGGTGATTTGAAGAAAATTTACTTAATTTCATTCCATAAGTTCCATAAACTCTTCATTCGCTTCGTTTTATCTATCAACAATCCAATAGTTACTAATTAAGCGGAACACCGTTTCAACTTTGCACCTACTGATGGGTGGAGGCAAATGTTATGTTGAACGTGAGAACCCTAATTCTCTCATGTCTTAAATAGGCTTCCTAATTAACCATCAAAGAAAAAACCTAGAGATATTTTTGTCACATTATGCTCATATGTACGTGTCTATTATTTAGGCTATCGTAAAACCCATATTTTTACATCTGTATAGGTGCATGTGTGGGACATTGTTTTAGAGTTAAAACTCTAACGTACATGTGGCTTTTCGAACATAAAGTACATAGATTCTAGTTTTTCTCGTTTGGCAGGTGATGTAATGAAAGGGATAGAAAAGTGAACATATTTGTCTCTCTCTTGGATCCTTAATTGAGCACATAAGGAATAAGAACAAAGAAAATATCTAGATCTTCTTTTATTAAAAATCAGTCGATACTGAATCCAATTATCTCAACAACGAAATAAGGTTTTTTTCTTTTTTTTTTTTTTATGAATGAGCAGCTTTATAAAACCAACAACTAAGCAATTACAATTTCTGCAAAAGCCCACATAAATCAAAATTCACAAAAATAGAAATTAAAACAAAACTTATACAAAATCAATTATCACTACAAGAAAGTCGATCATTAGCGACGAAGTTGTCGTTGATGATCAAATTGTCATAGATAAAAGTGGTCGCAGTTGCATCCTCAAGAAAAGTCATCAATGGCAACTTAAATAGTCGTCGCTGAAGATTTCCTGTGTGAGCCAAAAGTCTATCGCCGCTGATTAAATTATTATCAGTGACAACAAAATATAATATCAACAATGACATAATATAACATTAGTGACAACAACATGTGTCGTTGCTGATATCAATATCAACGATGACATAATATAACATTAGTGATTGCAACATATGTCGTCACTGATATCAATATCAACGACGATAACTGATAGCTTTAGCTTAAGTACCATATTCCAAATTCTATTTGCAGTATCTGCGAATCTAAACTGAATAAAAAAGATATAAAACTCTATTTGCAATTCATATATAAAAAGATAAAGCCGCAAACCTAATCTAAAACTCAAATTTAAGCACGAAAATGCTAAAGACTTTTCAACAAGAAGGTGATTGAACAGTTTATGGGCTTAATTTTAATGAGTGGAAGAATAAAGAATGTACCTTGATGGAGCAAAAATGAAACACATAAGTCAAATGGGGATGATAATCAAGAAATTCACCAAAAAAAATTTTCTAATGAAAACTTGTGGCTTCAACCGAGCTCAAAGAAATACCATTGAAATCTTGAATGAGAAGAAACACAAGCTCTTCGAGCTTAAAATACTCACCTTAAATCAGGAAGAAATTTGTGGGTCTAACTCATCCCATAAAACCGGCTCAATAGGAGAGAGTTGCTCACTTCTTATAAACATGCCCAATGTCTTGTTCATAGGTGATGTGAAATTTTTTCTCAACATCCTCCCTTATGTGCAGGCCAGTATTTTTTCTGGACCTTTTCATGAGGTAAGTACCATATAGAAACTAATAAACTAAATATACAAAGAATTTAGGTGGTTCAGTCAATGATCTACATCCACACGGTGAAAGCCTAATAGGCTACATATTTCCTTGATTGTTTAACTTGATATAATGCTCTATTTATAAAGCTTTACAAAGATTTCCATAATTTCAAATACAAACGAATCCCATAAATTAAGGTAACTAAATCCCTTAATTTACGATAATCAAATTATCTAAATCCATTGATTTTGGACAATCTAAACTTCAAGGATTTCTATCCTTAACAGACCCCGCAAGATGAACGGTCTGTTAGTGATCGTTGATCTTGAACATTATTTGACTGAAGAATGGCTTTTATGGCCTGAAGTGGAACATCGGCTGCTATGATCGGAACTTGGACTTTGGCGACTATGGCCAGCATCGGCTACTTTGGCCAGGACTTGGACATCGGCAATTTTTTTTTTTGTGTGGCTGACATTGGTTACTATGACCAGAATTTGGACATCAGCGACTTTTCGGCCGGCATCGGCTACTATGGTCGGAAGTGAGCCAACTATAAGCTTCAAATGGGCAATATGAGCCAAATATACACCTTTCGGGTTTTTTTTTTTTTTTTTAACATATATAAATCCCAGAACACACCGCACAAAATCACATAGATATGATAAAGAGGCACCAATCCATGAAAGAGGAGCCCACTTGGGTTTTTACCAGTCAAACCGACTTGGGTTGCAAGGCGGGACTCTGGTGGTCTGGGTGCGGTAGAGATCGACGATGGGCCAGAGATGGCTGTAGAGCCACTCTACCGTGGACGGTTGGTGGTAGCGCCGGTGTCCGTTGATTGGAACGGCTGGAGGAAGATTTGTGCCGGTGCTGTGCGGCGACGCTGGAGATGCGATGAAGGCGGCGCCACTGATGAGTGTAGATCTGTTAAAACGGCGGGATAACGACTTTGCTTGGATGTCGACGTCAAACTTGGTGAGGAGGAATGGATTTTTTTTTTTTTTTAAGAAACTAAAGGTGCTTCTATAATGGCGGAAGAGAAAGAAAATTTCACAGGACCTTAGGATCAAACTAGCGTTAGCTGATGATAGCTTTGATACTATGAAGAAATTCGTGGGCTTAACCCATCCCATGAAACTAGCGCATCAATAGAAGAGGGTTTCACACTCCTTATAAACATGCCCAAGGTCTTGTTCACAGGCGATGTGAAATTTTTCCTCAACACAACCGAGTGAGCAAGTGAGAGAGAAGAATCGTGGTTTCGACCATCAACCGAGTGAAGAGAAAAGGGACAAAAGAGGTCGAGCAAGCGAAAGAGAGGAACAGAGAGTTTCAAAGACAATGATGAAGACAACGAGATTTTAGAGAGAAAAAGGTTAAGGCAAAAATGAAGTTAGAAGAGAGTTTTGGTTTTAGGTGCTAAATTTCACGCATAGCACCAAGGACTGCTGCATTGTTTTTACTAAAACCTCGTCATTTCTCTATTAGTTTCATCACTAATATTCATATCATATAATATATAATTGAACTTATATTGTATATATAATACAAATATTATACATACTAGCGACAACAACAATAGTCATCGTTGATATGCATTAATTACTATTTTTTATTTTATTTTAGATACATACTAGTGACGATGTGATGATCTTTGCTTATATATAGCTATTGGTGATGATATTTTTTGTCATTGATATGTGGTTCATTATATATATATATATATTTGAATTTAGTCACACAATCCTTTCATTAATGTGAAAACTCAATAATACTACGTTCAGCAATTACAATGTCAAGAATACAATGAGGAGCTGCCTCTAAATGAATTTGTTATTCCGTTAGAGAAAGCGTTTTCTTGGCTAACTTATGAGCTACTCGATTCGCCTCTCTACTATCATTATTCACATTTCAGAATTGCAAATTACTCAATATAACTCTAGCATCTTTAATCAAATGGCCATATCTACACCAATTCTTACCTTTCTTTTTTAAAGCCTGCACAATCTAGAAAGCATCACCTTCTAGTTCCTCCTCTTGATGTCCCAATATGCATAAGCTGGCAAAAATTATGCCCCTCAAAGCCGTTGTAGCTTCTACAATTGCCAGATCAATGATGTGTAGTCTAAGAGCTAGTACCGTCATCAATACCTCTCCCTCAGTGATGACACATATGTCGTCACTCATATATAGGTATTAGTGACGGCAAGTTTCATATTTTTATTTTTATTTTAAATCACTACCAAAAAAAAAAAATTAGGGTTTTAGCCACACTTTTTTAACATCGCTTTTTTAATATCCCTTTAAGAGAGATGTAAAAGTTGGAGTTGCAAAAAAAATTTACCACACTTTTGTCCAAAGCGATGTAAAAAATAAACCTGTATATTTTTATACAGCAGATGTACATCTGCTGCATAAAAATATACACCTGATTGAATAAAACATAAAAACACAACCTGCAACATCACACGCGTAATCAAATGAAAAACAACAAGTAAGAATGAAAAACAATATCATCACATGTACTCATTAAAATGGACAAAAGTTTATAACAAAAATTTCTAATAAACTATAGCTTTAACAATCAATATCACCAAATGAAATCTTCTAATTTTCGAATTTATTTTCCCTTCTATAACCATGCATACCATGGTTATTTTCTCCATTTATGTCCCATTTATTCATGCAAATGCAATTACATTGATTTACTAATCGCCTACTATATTGATATTTACCTTTGCTTCAAAACTCTCATGATGTACGATCGTTCACAGCTATATAACATATAGGAACACCATATGAAACATGCACAAAACAATGTTAGAAAACTATATATATAACATGTGGTATCGAAATTGGAAGAACATTGTTTATTATATACGTGCCTATCGAGGCGTAAAACATTAAAAAAATCACCTAGCTGACCGCCCATGGCCCTTTGATTTGGCATTAAACTTTCGATAAGTGCTTGCATTCTAGCCAATCGCGCTTCCTGCTCTGCAAACCGAGTATTGTTTTCTACCACCAAGGCTTGTTGTGCCGCCTCTTGTGCTGCAAGCCGTGCTCTCAAAACACTAACCTCATCTTAATTAGCCGGTGTCGCTGATGAACGGCTTGTAGACCTTGTCGGTAGAACCCCAGACTTAACCCCGCGGACACGGCCAGAGTATTCAGGCCTTCCCATGGCTTGAGCATTAGGGTCATCATTAAACCATGCTATGGATCTCAGCGTAGACACCTCGCTCGATGTCGGCGTAGAAGACATCACGGTTCGCATCGTGTTCTACAATATATTAAAATACTGTATGATACTGTTGCTTCATTAAAGAACAAAAATACAATATTAGCAACAAAATTTTTCACAAAGAACACTCACCATTTTCTCTCCAGCCTCTATAGTGATGGGGGTGCCATCCAATTTAGTGTGTGTTTTTAGAAAAATGTCTGTCCTCGTCGGGGTGACCCCTGTATCTCTCTTCTATAAAAATAAACATTGAAATAAATTAATATTATGAATAATTATACAAATATGAGTAAATAATGGCAAACAAAAATAACATACTATCTCGTAAGCAACCCTGGGGTAGCTCTTAGATCTTGAGGTGTGGGGAAAATTGTATTTGCTCCGAGCAGAACTATTTTTAAGGGCCATTGCCTACATATTTTTGTAGTGTTAATTAATATGAATATGCACACGTATGTATGTACTACGTATGATATATATGGTATGTGACACGTTTAACTCCTTACCTTAGCGTCATCAGTGAACCACCCTCTGATGTACATCTCAAGATCTTGATCTGCAAATGAGGCCAAGTGGGGCAATTTCTACACAACTTCATCCGCTGTCATATCTGTACTCGACAATATGGACCTCTTTAAATTACCCTTAAAATTTTTTCGTTTATGCCCAAAGTCCATAAAAGTGATCCTCTTAATCTTATCGAGAGGTAGCTTGAGCTCCACATGAAATTTATTCTACAAAGAAATTGGATTAAAAAAAAACACATATTAGTAGTATATTTTTTAAATATGTATGTATTTAAGAAGCATAAATATTACCACATAAATATTTAAAACAGCGCATTTCGTCATCATATATACATATCATTAAGGCTTCCCAAATGGGCTCTTTACGAGCGTTGGGTATATTCCGCCACTTTGGCTCAGATAGACCAACAGACGACCCATTCTGTATGTATTGACTTGCAAGTCACCGAAATTTGGAGCCGCTCGTACCGACAGGTTGTCATGCCTCATTAAATTCAAGTATAACTCTCTCCCCCTCTGGAAAACACCAAAGGGTAGACACCGTTCCGACGCTTCTAACATGTATGCGCCCTGTTGAATCTGTATAACAATCTACATTGGGTAATGATTAGGAAATCAGATCAAAGATGATTTCAAAATTTATGTTACCTTTAAGGAGTAAAAGAGGAACATGAGTGTTGCTTATAATATTACTCGATGTATATACATGGAAGAAATCTTCAAAAAAAAAAAAAAGAGAATAAATTAAGAGATCAAGCAAGACCAAATATTTTTTTTTTTTTAAAAAAAAGATAATAAATTAAGAGATCAAGCAAGACCGATGATTTTTCATACTATACTTGCTATTATTATTTCACTTTGTAAAATGCTGCTACCGTGGTGGAGTTAGAAAATTAGTTTACTTATTTATTTTGTTAATTATATTTTTAATCAATTTTTTTAATCTCTATTTTTTAATTTTGTCCCATGTTAATCAAATTATCTGGTTAGTAGCTTGATGTTAAGATAGAATCGGCAAATCATCTTGAATCAAGTGATTTCATCAACAAGGAAATAAATCAAGCACATCCTTTGTTTTAGGGTCAAGTAAGAGTGAATTTACACTCTTATTAAAATGACATACTTAAATAAATTGATATATTAATAGATATGGATGCTTAAATATACTTATTGTTCGGACCTCCCCATTGGCTAGGTCCCGTTCCGGTATCCCCTCTGTGGGTTGGGATGTTTGAGCCCTATGGACTGTATCCTCTTGCTCCTCAAGTCCATGTGTGGAGGAGAATGTATGAGAATGCTGAAATGGATTCTCTTGCTCATCAGGTCGCGGTGTGGGGGAGAATGTCTGGCCCCGCTAATCAAATTGTGGGAGATCTGGTGTGCTACCCGGGCAGCCTCCCTATTCCACAAGCCACTCACGATATCCCAGTTGTTCCGTAGGCAGGGGTGATATAAAAAATGATGAATCATATGCAACGCCTGGGTACCCTGGTGGTAAAATCGGATTCACGAACAGGCTAGGACAATTGGCATTAGGGTCATCAGTCTCGTATCTCGAACCAGCTAGGGGACTGTATTGGGAAGTTGTGGTGTCATCAGCACGGGGAACCCTTTGGAGATATTTTAATAGCAATGCTTTGTTCTTACCTATTTCTACCTACAAGAAAGTTGCATCATTTGTTAGATTGCAGGTAATATAGAGGACATATAATCAAAATGAAATATAAAACACGTATGCACAAGTTTAACACATGGACAAAATAACTATAAAGTCTAGAATAAACGACATTAAAAATATATCATACAATCTTATACGTGTCGATTGAAATTGTACTTTAGTTGGAGCTACATCATTACATGCACACTCAAAAATATCATTTCCAACATCATTTGGATCGTGACTAGTTCCCAAGTTGAAAGGCTCATTCTCATGAAAGTTGCCAGAATTGTCATCTTGCCCTTTTCCTTGTCCAACATTGTATACATTCCTTAGTATTGTCTTAACTGCAACATCCCAGTTTGGGGCCCTATCATCCTTGACATAATATGACTGTGATACTTGAGAACACAATATGTACGGATCATCGGTAATCCGCTCTCCCATATGTATTAGGTTTTTGAAATTCACAAGGTTAAATCTATATTCATCCTTCTTGTACCCCCTTATTTATCTTTATGTCTACCCAATCACAGTTGAATAACACATACTGGGTCCTGTCATAGTATTCCATCTCAATTATTCGTGTTAGTTTGCCGTAATATGTATGGCCATCTTCAGTCGGCACACACACTCGACTGTTCTGAGTTGTCTTTCTTTCATCGCGCAGCATGATGCGAAATAGCATGGCATTAACCACATATCGGTTATACTCGAATGCAGTTTGCATCGGCCCTTTAGAATGCCATTCGAGTTTCTTCCCCAATTCAGTTAGCCGTGTTTCGTCCATCTAGTTAACTTGCGATTTGGACGAACGTATATATGTTATAGTGTGTAGTACAAAGAATATTGTTTTCACGATGTCACTATATTATTATACACATCAATAATCTTACATAATCGCAGTACCAGATACAAAATTCTACTCTATGCTTCTCTTCTAGTTTCTCTTCTGACATATTGTTCATTCGCCGCAGTGTATCCACGTGCATCTTATATGCGAAGTACAGTAGGTGTTAATAGGGTTTTTATTTTGTTTTGCATTAGTTAATGCCTTAATGAAACTACTCACCTTCGCAGTTGAAGGAAATCGTTGGAGTTGAATATAATATACTGATGAACTTGATTCATTGTGAAGACATCCATGGTGAATCTAGTTACTGCCTCTCTAGACTCATCCGGGTTTCTATACAGCCTATTGTGAACTGTTGGTGCATTTACTAAATATCGGGAACAGAATGTTAGCAATTCATCCGCTATGTGACTTTCCGCAATAGAACCTTCCAGTGCTGCTTTGTTATGAACCGTAAATTTGTATCAACCAAGAACCCTACATTATAATAACTCAAAATCTCACTATTGTTTCATTAACCGTTGGCAATAAAAATAAATGAACTAGAAATATTGGTACATGGTCGTAAATAAAAAATTTCAAGCTATGCACAAGTAATACCTCTCAACAGGATACATCCACCGATAGTGAACCGGTCCACCAAGCCTACATTCACGAACTAAATATATGAAAACGTGAACCATGCTTGTAAAAAAACCTTGAGGAAATATCTACTCCAACTTGCACAATGTTACAAGGATCTGGGACTCAAGTCGATCAAGATCTTCTATCCGGAGTATTTTGGAACATATGTCCCTGAAGAAGGCAGATAACTCTATTAAAGGTTTGACAACATGCTTTGGTAATGATCCGCGCAGTGCAATCGGCATAATCTGTTGCATTAGTATATGGCTATCATGACTCTTCAACCCCACAATGTTATGTTCCTTAAGTTTGATACAACGAGACACATTTGAAGCGTACCCATCGGGTACTTTGACATCTTTAATCACCTTCAAGAAATTATATTTATTGACGTTAGATATCGTGAAGCAAGCTGCGAGCAGATATGTCTTGCTTTTTTCATTAGTAAATGGATGTAGTTCTGGCCTCAAACCTATTTCCTGTAGGTCCTGACGTGCTGCGTAGTTGTCTTTCGATTTTCCATTGATGTCTAGTATTATATAAATTATATTATCCATCACATTTTTCTCTATGTGCATGACATCCAAGTTGTGTTGAATCAAATTATCTTTTCAATATGGTAGCGCAAAAAAAATACTTGTCTTCTTCCATCCCACTTTCCCATCTGCACCATCTTCCTCGTTGCTATTTTTTTTTTAGTTTTTTATTTTTACGGACCTCAAGAACACTTTTTGGTGCATGCAACTCTTGCAGGATCTCCTCGCCATCTGGGACAACGGGTGCTTCACCTAGTTCTTTTGTACTATCAAACAATTTCGTATCCTTTCTCCACCTATGATTCGAAGGCAACCATCTTTTATGTCCCATGTAGCAATATTTTCCGCCAAAGGTTAACCACCTAGACCTTGTTGAATGCATACAACAAGGACATGCCTCTTTGCCCTTTGTACTCTATCTTGATAAATCCGTGTATACAAGGAAGTCATTTATTGTCCACATCAATGTTGCCCTCATATAAATTTTTTTTTTCTCTGAGACATCAAAAGTCAGAACCCTTTTGGCCCATAATTCATTCAATTATGATATTATGGGTTCTAGGTAGTTATCAATCTTCATTACAGGTGAGCTTGGACCCGGGATTATAATATAGAACATGAAGTACGGATGTTTCATGCACAACCATGGAGGCAAGTTATACGGTACCAACATCATTGGCCAAGTACTGTGGGATGAACTCATGTTTCCAAAAGGATTAAAACTATCTGACGCTAACCCAAGGCTGACATTGCGTAGGTCCGAGGCAAAGTTTGGGTGACGTGCATTGAATGACTTGCATGCTTCACCATCTGCTGGATGCCTTAAGACGCCATCTTTTGTGCGTGCATGAGCATGCCACTTCATGTGGCTAGCAGTATGTTGTGATGTAAATAATCTCTGCAACCTCAGTATCAAAGGAAAATACCATAAAAATCTTCACCGGTCTTCTCTTTGACGTTTAGGATGACCCGTCCGCACCAATAATGTCGTCCTTCCACTTAGACTTCTTGCAAACTATACATGCATCTAAATTCTCTGTCTCCTTCCAGAATAATCATACAACCATCACGACAAGCTGGTATCTTCTCATATCTAAGACCCAAGTCCTTCATATACTTTTTGGCTTCGTATATACTGTTTGGTAAAAATAATATGTCTGTCCCCAGCAATTGATTGATGAACTCAAGCAATGACGTGAAAATCGTGTTACTCCATCCACTCATGCACTTCATATTATATAGATGTACAATAGCCCCCAACTTGCTATGTTTTGTTTATCGTGTAGTGGTTTGTCTGTATCTTTAAGCAAATCGTAAAACTTTTTTGCGCAATCATCATCACCGTCTTCTTGCTCTTCCTCAACAACTTCGCCTTCCATTCCAATTTGAGACCCACCATAATCTACACTAGAATTGTGCATTTGAAAAGCGTCATTCAGCATGACATGCATCATCCCGCCTTCATGATTAGGTGTTCAAGACTTATTTACGGGGCCCGAACTGGACCCTTCGATTATTGGATCTCTATGAAGGTTATGATTGTTAATCTTTTCTCCATGCCATATCCAGTTTGTGTATCCTTCCACAATACCATTCAAGCCAATCAGATGGTCGTACACTTTGTCACGGTGCAGCTTATAGCGGAAGCGATACTTCTTACATGGACACACAATAAGATATTTAGTTATGGAGTTGCTAACTGTAAAGCTCAAAAAGGCTTCAACCCCATGAACATACTCGACTGTACCTCTCCACTTCTTCATCCAACTTTTGTCCATAGCGTGACTAATTGGTTAGATAACCATCAATAATCAGTCAACCATTATTAGATACGACTAAAACAAGAAATAAAAACTAGCATTTTTTTTTAATGCTATTAGAAAATTTGAATTATCCTAGAAATAGGAAAATTAGGTGTGATAGGAGTCCACTTGTTTGAAAAGATATGAAATCAATGATTTTTAAGAAACTGGTCACTTTTACTCATTCATTTATATAGTTATGCATGATAACTAATGGAATCTGTATATAGTTTTCTATAACAATGTGGTGTATTATTAATATTAAAACCGTGTATTAAAAAAAAAAAAAAACCATCCTTCGTAGACAGTTTTCTATAAATAGTTTTCCACCTATTCAATTCAATAAATTGAATTTATGTTTACATCATGCAATTCACATGCTTTATTAAAAATTAAATACCATATATTACAGACAACCAAATAGGCACATGAAACTTGCATTGAAAATTTTTATTTTTGTCTCTTTCCTAATAAGTCATACACGACTTGCCCCTTGCAAGTTTGCTTCATTTTTTATATGAGAATGTATACCTCTTATTGCATCACATTTGCTTCATTTTTCCATCTGAAAAGAGTAACCCAAAATTGGAAACTTCCATTTGTTATATGTATCATCGCTACTAACTACTTTGACATTATCATATATAACACCTAGGGAAAGTACCAACGTTTACCCTAGCTAATTTTGAAGCCTGAGGAACTTGGTAGCCTCAGAAATATATATTTACATTTAAAATTCCTTATTCACCCATGGAATAAAAGAATCATTTAAATTTCACATACCCAAATCCCCAAACAAATATATATGTACAATAACAAATAGATTTCACAAAATTCTGCGCAGCCAAATGCTGGTTTATTCATGAAAAAAAAAATTGTAGAATTTATAAATTCTTTCAAGTTATCCCAATCCATGGGCGATAATCCAATCAAGGCTTGAAACAAATAATCAAAGGTACAAACTTCATCATAGAATAAAAGGACGAAGCAATTAATCTTGCACTCAAATAACCAAAAAAAAAAGGGGGGGAATAAAAGGAATACCGTATTATACTGATGCCATACACTAGTTATTAGGAACACAAAAATACAATACAAAATTTTTCAGAAAAAATTCACAAAAACAGTTCCATTCACGGCAATCCACAAAAATCCACAAGCCTAATTAAGTTTCAATCGTTACCTGCAGAGTGCTTCACGAAGTTGATGTCGGAGAGCTGAAATGGTGGTGCTTGTGGGCGGCAGTCGTTGGCTGCGCGTGGAAGAGAGAAACTGAAGTGAGAGAGAGAGAAATTAAAACGAATATCAAATTAAGCTAGCGGGAGAGAGAGAGGGCTGAATATACGCACCTTTAGTCTTCAACCGGAACTGGGAGCGGCACGCAGATAGAGGGGTTGAGATATGGTGGAGAGCGGTGGAGAGAGAGAGAGAGAGAGAGAGAGAATGGAATGCGTTAATGGCTGAGAGAGAGAGAAGGAGGGAAAGAAAAGTAGAAACGAGCGGCGCGCGCGTGCTGCGCGTAGGGGGGTTTAGAGTTTAGGTCAGTTTTTACATCGCTTTTGGTCAAAAGCAATGTAAAAATTACATCGCTTTTGCAAAGTGATGTAATTTATTACCACGCTTTGGAAAAAGCGATGTAATTTATTACATCGCTTTTTCCAAAAGCGTGGTAATAAATTACATTTCAAAGCAATGTAAAATGAAGAATTTTACATCGCCTTTGTAAAGCAATGTAAAAAAAAAAAAAAAAAAAAAACGATGTTAAATGCAGGCTTTTTTGTAGTGAATACACCATCCTCTACAACCCCTATCGTCATTGATGTAATTCAACGAGGACATTAGTGTCCCTTGTTCATGGATTTTTATTAGTGACGACTGAAAACTGTTGTCATTAATAGGTTCCAGTGACAAGTCGCGCGCGAAAAATAAAAATCCTGGCTGTTTATTAACGTTGACCGTTATTTTTTGCATCACAATGACATTGGGTCATCCCTAATAAATTTGGTCGCTAAAGAACAAAATTCTTCTTATTTATAGAGAGAAAATTGTAGGAAAAAAAAAAAGAAAAAAACCAAACAGACTGATCTCCTACATATTTGATAGAGAGAGTTTTTGAATCATTTCAAGGAGAGTTTTTTTTTTTTTTTAAAGATTTAAGGAATGATATTTAGAGCACGCACAAGAATGCTTAGCATACGTGCCTTATAAGTAAAAAGATATATGCATTCAATGGCGGATATAGGTAGGGGCGGGGCAAGGGCGCCTGCCCCTGCAACAAGTTTTTAAATTCAAAAAATTAAATTTTTTTAAGTTTAAAACTTTTCTTATTAAGACTCTTGCCCCTATAAAATTAAACTCATTTAGCCTAATTCCCCTAAAAATTGTAGGAGCCCCTACATAACAAAGCTTAGTTAACCTAACTCCTTAAAAAATTGAAATGCCTTCAAATTTGGGTTATTCTATAACTAAATCAACATAACCCAAAAATTAAGATTTAACTTAAGAATGACACGTTTCATAACATTTTTTTACCTATCACCCTTCAATTTTTTTTCTTCTTCCTCATTGCTGCTACGTTGAAGCGATGAAACCTGAAAGTGAAAACTTTCTTCCACTGGGAGTCTCAGACTGCTCTGCAGTTGCTTTTCGTCTTTGTCTTCCTCTCCATTCGTCAGTGTTTTTTTTTTTTTTCCTACTTGTCATTCTTTAGTATTTCTTAATAAGTTAATAGTCCTTTCATTACATGAGGCCATGTAAGTTTTAATTGCAATAAAAATTTAATGCGTAACCAGTGGTATGGTTGTGAGTGTAACTGCGTGTAGTGTAGATAGACTGGTCACAGTAAAGTCTATACTGTGTAGGTTAGACTTCATAATCATAGCCGCATTTGCAGTATTTCATTTAATGCTCAAAAACTAGTTATAGTCATTAGTTAATAGTTTGAATTTACAGCATTTCATTTAATGCTCAGAATGACATAACTAAATCAACATAACCCAAAAACTAAGATTTAACTTAAAAATGACACGTTTCATAACATTTTTTTTACCTATCACCCTTCAATTTTTTTTTCTTCTTCCTCGTTGCTGCTACGTTGAAGCGATGAAACCTGAAAGTGAAAACTTTCTTCCACTGGGAGTCTCAGACTGCTCTGCAGTTGCTTTTCGTCTTTGTCTTCCTCTCCATTTGTCAGTGTTTTTTTTTGTTTTTTTCCTACTTGTCATTCTTTAGTATTTCTTAATAAGTTAATAGTCATTTCATTACATGAGGCCATGTAAGCTTTAATTGCAATAAAAATTTAATGCGTAGCCAGTGGTATGGTTGTGAGTATAACTGCATGTAGTGTAGATAGACTGGTCACAGTAAAGTCTATACTGTGTAGGTTAGACTTCATAATCATAGCCGAATTTGCAGTATTTCATTTAATGCTCAAAAACTAGTTGTAGTCATTAGTTAATAGTTTGAATTTATAGCATTTCATTTAATGCTCAGAACATTGACATTTAATATAGGATTTTCTTTGTACTTTGGGATTTTTTAAGTGTCAACAAGTTTCAGTAGATTTTTAAACATTTCAGGTACGTTATTTAGACACTTTGTATTTTGTTTTTGTTTGTTTGTTTGTTTGTTTGTTTGTTTGTTGTACTAATGCTTACACGTTAACTTACTAATATATCAATTATGAATATTTATGAAGTCTAAAAGATATACTTTTTATAATACACATATTGTGTTATAATTTATATTTTGAATTGTGTTTGCCTTAATTTTATATATTATAATAAAAATATAGTATATAAATAGGAAAAAAAATATCCTATCATTACATTTGCTTTATTTTAATCCCGCCCCTACCGAGACAAATTCCTGGCTCCGCCATTGTATGGATTATTGTTGTTGAGAAGGAAAAAGATTTTTCCAACGCATAAGAAATGTGAATTCCCAACTCTCTATGTATGCTATTTACTCTATATATAGAGAGTTGGTTAGGGCTTTTTTTTTTTTTTTTTTCTAATTTAAAAGGGTTGAAGGGGGAGGCCAATTGTAGCTATTATACCTGGGTGTGACCATAGTAACTCTCAACCCGCGGGGCGCCGCTCAGGAGGGGCCTAGACGGTGAGAACCGCAGACGCTCCCTCAAGACTGACCGACACATAACTTAACACCCACCTTACCAGGGCATTAATAGAATTCAAAGTGGCTAACACTAATAGACTAAGGGATTCCCATTGCGAGAATCGAACTCAGGCCCTAGTGCATGCCCAACTACTTGAAAATTTCCTTAAAACCATTGAACTACCACCCTTGATGGTTGAGAGTTGGTTAGTTTGATGGGCAGTAACATTTCATAAACAGTTTCATGATGTTTCTACTTACTAAGTTATTGGACTTACTTAGTTACTTCCCTTGCCTATAAAATACCCAATGTTTTATAGTTCAATAAGAACTCTAGGTTATTGTGGGGTAATTCTCTGGAATGAAGACGCCAAGTGAACGACCCGTATTCACAGGTTTGATTAAGTTGTTAATTAGTGTATCTGTTTGGAAGCTCTATGTCTATTAATAATGATAGATTTTGTTACCATATTTTTGCTAGTAAACTCATATCAATTACTTCCACTATTTACTTTGATATTTAGTGACAGTTAGTGGATTCAATCAGCTACCAGTTAGCTAATATGGATACCATACTGGTAATATTCCAGGTTAGTCAAATTAATTGACTTAACTTTAGGGACATTATAGTAAGCTCAAGTCGATGTTCATCAAATTCCCCTCTCGTGGGATTACAGATATCATTGAGTCTTATTCCGAGTGGTTTAAGACTAGAAAACGAGCCACGAAGTTAACTACAAGTTAATTAATTTTCTAGGGCGTTACATTTTCTATGCTATTTTTTAGTTTGATTGTAACCATTTGTAAAATTTGTATATAAAAGTGAAAATTGCTATTTATTTCAATCAAAACATAAGTGAACAAGTTTTATTTGGTTGTAGATGAAAAATAAGAAAATAAATCAAACAATAGACATTTAATATATTGGGTAATAAAAGAAGAACCACGATTTATATATAGTTTGTTTTCCCTGTCATTTTTTTAAAAAATTTGCAAATACTTTTGAATAAAACTACTTGAAAAGAAAAACATAAGGATATTTTGGGAAGCATAAATAATTCCTACATGATGCCTATGAATAAACCAAATATGAAAATATGATAGTTTTGGGAATTCTATCTGATTTCTATTTATTCTCAAACATCGGTTTAGTCACATTCCTAGGATTTTCATATTTTCATGCATCACATTTCTGTAAATGTGGATGTTGGAAGAATGTTAGATATCATAAACCAAACGCCAACGTAAGAATCCTAAGTAAGAAACCAATGTAAAACGGGCCGAAATCCAACTTGATAATAAACACAAGCACAATAACATAGTCAAATATATAAAACTAACTACTACATGAACAAACAAAAAAACCACGATTAATAATAAAAACAACAATCAACACAAAAATTTTGTTTACAAAGTGGAAACCCTTTGAGTAATTCAAAGATAAAATCAATCCGAGCAACTAAACTCGGGAGATCAATCACTATAGAAGATTCAATGTACATACACAATAAAACTTACAACCCTTTGTAAAATTACTAAGATAATCTACATGCAAAAAAACTCATTGTTTGCCTCCCTATCTCCTCGATAGGCTCCAACTCCTTACTGGTCAATCTTCTATATATGAACTCCTTACTAACCCTGAAGTAGCCTTCAAGCGGTTGAAGGTTTATATGGTGGTGTGTGGTTTAAAACAACAACAAAATACAAGAGAGAGAAAGCTACAAAGGCTCTCAACAAATGCTCTCTTAGTTCACAAGGGTGATGCAAGGAATTCTCTCAAGAGGTTCTAAGGCTAAAGCTTTGTTTAGCCTTAACTCCTACAAAATGAGCATCCTATTATATTTATAGGATGGGTGAAAAGCTTCATCCAACGTGTAAAAATGAAGCATTTTTATTCCAAGTTTTCTCACAGCGTCAAGACGCTCGAATTGTGTTAGCACGGTCACTAGAGTTTCATCGCTAACTTTAGTGACAACTCAAAGTGTTGGCATGTACCAGTTGACGGAGCTCTCTCAAAGTCCTCTGGAGTAGACCGCGTCAATACAGACCAAGTAACGGAGCTCTCTGAAAGTCCTCTGGAGCAGGCCACGTCAATACAAACTAGGTGACGGAGCTCTTTAGAAGTCCTCCGAAGTAGGTAGTGTTAGTAGGGGCCAGGTGACGAAGCTCTTGAGATTCCCTTAGAACATCCAAAATCAGCACATCAAGGTGATGGTGCTGTAAGAGTCCACTATAACAATCAACATCAACACCTCAAGGTGACAGTGCTCTTGGTTTGGTTCTTGAAGTCATTATCCATGATTCACACTAGGATGTCAAGGTGATGATTTCACAACTTCAACTAAAAGGATTTGACTTTTTATACCAAAACCCTCAGGGGTTCAAAATTTTTGCAACCCTTACTTTGATCACCGAATATGGCTAATTTCTAAAACCTAATACAATGCATGTCCTAGGAAAAAAAAATAAAAATAAAAAAAACAAACAAAATAAAAAAAAAAAAAGCAAGAATATAAAACTTCTAATTCCATAATTATTGTGGTTATTTTGGGCTTATCTACATAATATGATAAACATTTCTAGATGTTTGGGAATAATTTAATACAGTCATTCGCTTATATGGAAAATAATCTAGTTTTGTTATTTATAGTATCCGATTATTTTCTCATCATGATTACAGAAAAGCATAACGTCTTGAAGTAAAATTGAATTTGCATATATAGTTCTTGTTAAATTAGTTTTGAAAGTGTTAAATTAATAATTTCCTAAAAACTTAAGTTGATAGAAAATTATAAATTTAACCATGTAATTGATGTTATAACACTTATTCATGTATGGACTCAAAATCCTCCACAATAAGTGAACTCTAACATAGAACAGAGAATATATAATTGAAATAAGAGGTAAATTATGAAACATGATTCAAAATTAGACCACTGCTTTGACACCATGCTTAATAACTAATTATCTTAAAATGTAAGTTGATAAGAAAGATTGAATTTAATATTTTAATTAATATTTTACCAATAAGTAAATAAGACACCAAAATCATTAATAGGAAATATTGTAACATATTTTACAAATCGACTCCTTATGTAATAGTTTCTGTATTCTAGAAAGTAATTTTTATTATATCACTAATTGTCCCAAGCATATGATCATCTTGTGGAAGGATGCTTGTACAAATTTCATTGTTTTTTTGCATGAGATTTTCACGCTAACTTCACACCGGCTGGTATGGTGTATTTTAAGTGGCTAACTCTAAATCAGTAGCTGGGTTGTTAGATACTGAATTAATGACATTGGAATATCTTAACATAGCATACTGAATATGAGGAATATTTTTACAATAATATATTTTACTTTCTCTACAAGTATTTTGCTTTGTCTCCAAGTTTAGGATTATTTTTATACTTTTATTTCTTCTTTTTTTTCTCCAAGTATTTTGCTTGAAAAGTACTCAAACTTAGCCTATATAAAGGCATAGTCCATATTATTTTAAAAATTCAACTTTGGAGTATCAATAAAATTGAAGTCTTTTAGAGTTATTTTATGTTTGGTTCTTTGGGACGACTAAGGTTTTTCTCTTCTCTATTCGTTATTTTCTCTCTTCCTTAGTTCTATTTTTAGTCTTCAATTTTTAATTTATGCTACTGTCATACGCTGTTAGAACAATCCTAGTTATGTCCGGTGTTAGTTAGTATCAGACCTTAGCGTCTTCTTGGGGTGATTTTTTTTTTCATTAGTTTTCATGGTTAGTGGTTGTGGTCAACATGGACAGGCTCCGAATGAGGAAGCCCCCTACCATGAACACAGTGTATGAGATATGATGATTGAAGTCTTGTACTAGCATGTTGCAAAGTTAACCCATTATCTTGTGGCGCAAAACCTAAAGATGCATCACAATATTGATTGTCACGATTCAAAATCAAATTTCGAGAACTCGTATAACAATCATGTTCTGGTTCGGGAACAACATGGTCAGAATAAGCGGCATGGAGAGTTAAGCTTCCAAAATTTTCTAACACTCTCATTGTCTTGACTGTTGTTATCAAGCCTTAAATTCATTTACCGAATCCATCTCATGTGCAGGAGGAAAATGAATTTGCTGAAGAAGATTTTTTGGTAGATTGGGTCTCTCCACCAATCTATGATATCTATCCACATGAAGAGTATTTATTCGAAGAGGTATATTTTGTGGTTGATATAGTAAAATTTATTGAAGAAAATAATGACTAGCTATCATGTGTTTGATAAAGTCCAAAGAGTGAAGTATCTTACTGGGGTCTTGAGAAAATTTTTTATATTTATTTTCTTGGGATTGAGAATTTTATGTCAAAATTTCTAAACAAAATCTTGACCTTGGTTTTGGCATGTTGGAGGAAAATTTGATTTTTTGTGCTCAAAAGAGAATTGATCATTCTTGGAGAAGTTTTAGAGAGAATGAATTTAAGACAATCAATCAGGAGCTTATGAAAATTATTTTATCTCAAGTTAGTGCGAGAAACTTCAGATATACTATTCAGAGTTATGTTGTAATGAGTTCCAAGTTGTTTCTCTTCCGGTATCAAGTTGTTTTGGTGTTGAGAAGTGCAAGATGGAAGAGATTAATTGGACATCCAAAAGATCGATGCAAAGATGATTTAAATTCAAGAACAAATAATTTCCAACCCAGGGAGACTGATGCAGGAGAAGATAATGAATCAATAAATGAGTTTTCAGATACTAAATTAATAGCATTGGAATATCTTAACAGAGAATATCTGCATAGGAATAGGAATAATCGTTTGTAATATTTGGGGACTATCTTTAGAATAATATCTTTTAATTTATGTACAAGTATTTTGCTATGTCTCCAAGTATTTTAGTTAGAAGGTACTCAAACTTAGTCTATCTAAAGGCAAATCTATATTATTTTAAAAATCCAGTTTTAAAGTATCAATAAAATTTAAGTCTTTCAGAGTTTTTTTTTTTTCTGTTTGCTTCTTTGGGGTCACTAAGGTATTTCTCTCTCATATTTGTTATTTTCTCTCTTCCTAAGTTCTCTTTTCAATCTTCAATTTTTTAATTTCTGCTACTTTCATACGCTGTCAAAACAAAAATCAAGAGCTGAATTTTCATATACTTAATTAATGGCACTAAAATATCTTAACAGAAAAAATTAGAAAATGTCAAGAATGAGAAATAATAGATGAAGAATATTTTGGGAATAAAGATCATCACAAGAATGGAAACAATCAGCACAATATTTGAAGATTAGTTCTTTGTTTACAAGAATTTTACTTAGTCTCCAAGTCTGAGATATTTTCGTATGTTTTATATTTTCTTTTTCTCCAAGGATTTTGCTTGGAGAACACTCAAAACCTAGTCTATATAAAGGCATCTAGTGTATGTTACTTTTCAATTCAATTTTTTAAGTATCAATAAAATTTTAATCTTTCATAGTTATTATTTGTTTACTTCTTTGAGACGACTATGGTCTTTCTCTTCCCTAATCATTATTTTTCATTTTACTCAATTTCCTTTTCAGTCTTCAATTCTTAACTTTTACAACTATCATACATTGTCAGAACAAACATGGTTCTGTCTGAAGTCAATTGGTTTTTTGATGAGATGGTCAAAAACCCGATCCAACAAATGGTATCAAAATTAGGGTTATGGGCTCGAGTCACAAGAGCATTACATTAATGAAAGAATTGTTAAGGTGAAACAGTGCCACTCTCGTCACGTGAGGGACTCTTAGAACATGTCTCACAAGGTGCGATTTTCGAATGTCATACAAGGCTTTAGCTTCCAAAGGCTCAATCCAACAAACTAATGCATGAGAAGATACTGAATCAATAGCCTAGTTATCAAATACTGAATTAATTTCATTGAAATATCTTAAAAGAGAAGATCGGCACAAGGATGGAAAGAATCGTAAATAATATTAGGGGATTATTTTTAGAACAATATCTTTTACTTTTTCTACAAGTATTATGCTTTGTCTCCAAGATTAGGGTTATTTTTGTATTTTTTTTTTCTCCAAGTATTTTGCTTGGAAAGTACTCAATCTTAGCCTATATAAAGGCATGGTCTATATTATTTTAAAAATTCAGCTTTAGAGTATCAATAAAATTGAAATCTTTCAAAGTTATTCTATGTTTGCTTCTTTGGGGGTGAATAGGGTATTTCTCTTCCCTATTCGTTATTTTCTCTCTTCTTAAATTTCCTTCTCAATCTTCAATTCTAAATTTTTGCTACTTTCATACGCTATCAGAAGAATCCTAATTGTTTCCGGTGGTGTCACTAACATTTTTTTTATCAAGTGACTGACGTAAGAAATTATTTAAAACATGCTACATCACCTGATGGGCCGATATGAAACTAATATAAAAACTTAGTGTCAAAAGTAGCATTACTATTTCGTAAATTTTTTTTTAAAACGAGAATCTTTCAAATTCCATTAATAACAAATCAAGAGCATAAAGTTTTTACATCAAGAACATAAAGCTCAGATAAACATAGTACAACGTTATGAAATTACAAAGTCATAGATTTAGACAAAAAATCTTACAATTGAAAAACTATCTATGACTTCAGCTTCTTCTAACCTATATACAACTCCAATTAAGGAACAGATCTGCTCCGAGCAAACTAGATCTAAGACATGGGTAGTTTAGATTCTCACCAACTTTATTTTTCCAGCCGTGAAAGATAATCCTCCACA
The DNA here is from genome assembly GCA_900184695.1 of Betula pendula. Lineage (NCBI taxonomy): Eukaryota > Viridiplantae > Streptophyta > Magnoliopsida > Fagales > Betulaceae > Betula > Betula pendula. The sequence goes on along the minus strand of FXXK01000952.1, from coordinate 59,234 downwards.
CTAATCTATTCCTCCTTGACCCTAAAAATCATGAGACAACATACGTCGTCGACCCAAACGCCAAACAACAAGAACAAAAAACAAATAATAATAATAATAATAAAAACTAAAAACTAAAAAATCCCCACCAAAAGCAGCAGCGAAAAAGCACGATATCGTAGACACGTTCCGGCATGCGAAACTTAATGATTGATCGGTACATAAGTTATAAGAAATGGAGAAACCGGTCTAGACAAGTAGATTTGAGCTTGAAGAAACTAGATCTAACACAAAACTATCAAAATAAAAACCAAAAAAACCTATAGAGAATATATCAAGCACTGCTACCAAAGAGAAAAATTGAAAGTAACAAGAGTGAGGAAGAAGTTTTTCCTCCTCTCAAGAAAAGTTACACGTATGAGAGAAGGCTAATTTGGAACGTTTATTTCACAATTATTTTAGTTTCATGAAAAATTACTATTTCGTACATTAATACATGGCCAAGTTTGGACCAACTAGTTGGACAAAGAGACAATTTTGCTAAATTCATTTAAATCGATCATTGCTCATGCCTTTAATTTCTCACTAGGCCGGCTACGTCCCCAATCAACTTCATTATCATCTGATACGGATGGAAGCTTTATAGACCACCAACTTCATACGGTTCACAGAAACAATTTTTGAGCTTTTTGGTTCTATAGCAGCTAGCTTGGTCATCTTTTTGGCGTGCCATAATTTCAGAATAATGAAGCCAGTTTGTAAAAGAGATCTTTCTTAGTGGGTCTGTTTGGAGAAGGTTTGGGTTTTTAAAACTCAAAAAAAAAAAATATTTTAACTTTTTATATTTAATCAATTATTTTTTAATAATTTTTTTCATTTTTTATATCATATCAAACTCTTTTTATTGCTATTAAAATAAAAAATTCATTAAAAAATAAACTTTTTCGATCAATTTTTTCATACAAAAAATTTACAATATATTTTTTACTTTATATCATATTAAAAATTAACAACCCCCAAACTCCAACCCAAAACCTTTACCAAACATTGCCTATTTTCAGATTTCAGAATAATGAAATCTCTGTTTGACTGGCTGTAGCTATAGCCTATAGATATAAAAGCTTTTGCAAAATGCATGCCCCAGCTGGTCTGTGTAGTACTTCCAGAAGATGTTCAAATTGTACCTCCACAAATAAAATGAGCTGTTGATGAAAACAAAATAATCAATTATCATTCTCGCATCTAGAAAAGTATATTGCTAGGTTAGACAAAGAATTTTAGTTTTAGGTTTTTAAAACCTCAAACAAAAAAAAAAATCACATTAAAATATTATAACTTTTTATATTTCATTAATAATTTTTTTCACTTTTTATTATTATTCAAATAAAAAACTCATTAAAAAATAAATTTTTTTTTTACTTTTTCATATAAAAATTTTTTTAATAATATTTTTTATACTTTATATCACATCAAAATTCAAAAATATCATAACTCAACCTAACCCTTTGTCAATCAATCTACAAACCGACAATGGGAACCTAAAATATTTATACCCACACTACTTTTCTCGACATTTATACAACATGCGCGAAAAAAAATGGTGTCGGTAGTAACAATAAATGTCGTTATTTTAATATAAACGCCAATAAATAAACGCTGATATAGTACTTATTTTTTGTAATTACATATATATCATTCCGTACGTAACTTCTGGCTCATATCAAATACAAACAAGCCCACCCCTGCCATTGTTGTCACCACCCCAAATTAAAGGTCTTACTTTTTATTTTTTTTATTTTGTGGTTAGAAAGGGTGATTTGAACAAATTAACTCAATTTCATTCCTCAAAATTAACTCTATATAAACTCTTCATTCGCTTCATTTTATCTCATCAACTACCAATAATAACTCTTCCTTTTGAAAACCATAGAAGCCAGACCTTCTCTTTCCTCTGTTCCAAAAATGGCTAGCCTCAATTTCTTTTCTATCTTTAACAACAATCCACTAGACCCTGAGGAGTTCAGGCGGCAAGGCCACATGATGATAGACTTCCTCGCTGATTACTATCTGAATGTTGAGAAATACCCTGTTCGAAGCCAAGTGGAACCGGGATATCTCCGGAAACGCTTGCCAGAGTCCACCCCACATAATCCAGAGCCCATCGAAACCATTCTCCAAGACGTGCAAGACCATATAATCCCCGGCATAACACATTGGCAAAGCCCCAACTTCTTCGCTTACTTCCCAAGCAGTGGTAGCATAGCAGGGTTTCTAGGCGAAATGCTTAGTGTCGGATTGAATGTGGTCGGGTTCAACTGGATTTCATCTCCAGCCGCGACCGAACTTGAGACAATAGTCGTGGATTGGCTTGGACAGATGCTTAACCTGCCCAACTCCTTCCTTTTCTCCGGCAATGGCGGGGGTGTGCTACAGGGGACCACTTGTCGCAAGTGTTCCCCTGTAGCACACCCCCGCCATTGCCGGAGAAAAGGGAAGGAGTTGAGGCAGGTTAAGCATCTGTCCAAGCCAATCCAACGACTATTGTCCTCAAGTTCGGTCGCGGCGGAGATGAAATCCAGTTGAACCCGACCACATTCAATCGACACTAAGCATTCGCTAGAAACTGCTAATGCTACCACGTGCCTTGGGAAGTAAGCGAAGAAGTTGGGGCTTTGCCAATGACTTGTTACTCCGGGGATTATCATGGTCTTCGCAGTCCTGGAGAATGGTTCGATGGCTTCTGGATTATGTGGTGGCTCTGGCAAAGCGTTTCGGAAGATGATCCCGGTTCCACTTGGCTTTCGAACAGGGTCTTTCTCACATTCAGATAGGTATCAGCGAGGAACGTCATCATCCATGGTGGCCTTCCGCCTGAACTCCTCAGGGTCCTAGTGGATTGTTTGTTAAAGATATGAAAAAAATTGAGGCTAGCCATTTTTGGCAACAGAGGGAGGAGAAGTCCTGGCTCTATGTTTTCAAAGAAGAGTTATTATTGGAGATTGATGAGATAAAAATGAAGCGAATGAAGAGTTTTTATAGAGTTCTTTGAGAATGAAATGAGTTAATTTTGTCAAATCACATCTTTTAGGGTAACCGGAATGCAAATCACTCTTTAATGTCTACATTTGTTCAATCAAAAGTGAATGTGGAACTTTTAAAGTCATCCATTAGACTCAAAAGTTAATAATCATCGAAATAATAGTGTAATGATAGATTTTAAAAGTCAACTAATTTTTATGTTGACATAAAGTAAAACATAGAGGTAACCAAATATAATTCACTCATATTTCTAACCGCAAAAAAAAAAAAAAAAAAAGAAAGTTGACCTTTCATTCGGGTGGTGACAACAATGGCAGGGGTGGGCTTGTTGTATTTTGATATGAGACCACACAAGTTACGCGAAGATATAATAGCTAAAACAAGAAATTGTGGCCGTTGATTTAGGTTCCCATTGTCGGGTTTGTAGTGTGCTCAACAAAAAGTGGGGTTGGGTTATGTACTGTTTGAGTTTTGATATGATATAAAATATGAAAAATATTATTGAAAATTTTTATATGAAAAGTAAAAAATTTTATTTATTGAATTTTTATTTAATAGTAATAAAAAAAAAAAAAATTATTAAAAAATTTATTGATAAAATTTAAAAGTATAATATTTTAATATGCAATTTTTTTTTGGTTTAAAAACCTAAATTAAAATTTTGTCAATTCATAACATAGCAATATACTTTTAGATCCGAGACTGATAATTGATTTATTTTGTTTTCATCAACAGCTCATTTGTGGAAGGTACATTTTATACATCTTCGAAGCACACAGACCAGATGGGGCATGCAATTTTGCAAAAGCTCTTATATCTACAGGCTACTACTTACAGGCTACAGCCAGTCAAACAGAGATTTCACATTCTGAAATCTGAAATTAAAATGTGATTGTAAGAAAGATCTCTTTATACCAAACTGCTTCATTATTCTGAAAATTATGGCACGCCAAAAGATGACCAAGCTAAGCTGCTATAACCAAAGAGCTCAAAAATTGTTTCCTGTTGAACCCTAATGAAAGTTGGTGGTCTATAAGCTTCCATCTGTATCGAGATGATAATGAAGTGATTGGGACGCGTAGCGGGCCTAGTGAAGAGTTAACGGCATGAGTAAGGATCGAGTTAAATGAATTTTAGCAATATTGTCTCTTTGTCCAACTAGTGGTCCATCAACTTTAAGCGTGTATTACATGTACTGAAATAGTAATTTTTTCCATGAAAATAAAATAATTGTGAAATAAACGTTCCAAATTAGCCTTCTCTCATAAAGGGGAAGAACCTGTAGCTTTTTCTTGAGAGCCTCCTCTCCCTTCCTTTTGTTCCCCAACTTTCTCAATTTTCCTCCTCGTAGCATTTCGGTAGTAATTCTTTGTAGGCTTTTTTGTTTTTGTTTGTGATTGTGTTAGATCTAGTTTTAGTCTAGTTGCTTCCAAAGCTCAGATTTACTTGTCTCAACCGGTTTATCTATTTCTCATAACTTCATGTGCCGATTCCAATCATTGAGTTTCGTGTGCCAGAGCGTGGTCTATCGATGTTGTGCTTTTTCACTGCTGCTTCTGTGGGATTTTTTAGTTTTTAAGTTTTATTTTTATATTATTATTTGTTTTTGTTCCTTGTTGCTGGCCTTTGGGTCGAAGACCGTGTTGTCTCATGACCTTTAGGTTGATGAGGAGTAGATTAGGTGGGAGGATTATCTCTCATCTGCCCGAAAAAATAAAGTTTGGTGAAAACTAAGTTACCCCATGTCATTAGATCGTATCTTGCTCCGGAGCAGATCTGTTCCTTAATTGGAGTGTACCATGGGTAGCAGAAGCTGAAGTCCGATAGATCAGTTTTTCAATTGTAAATATTTTTTTTATCTAAATTTATGACTTGTAATTATCATAACGTTGTGCTATGTTATTGAGCTTTATGCTCTTGATGTCATGAGCTTTATGCCCTTGATTTGTTATCAATGAATTGAAAGATTCCGTTAAATTTTTTTTTACGAAATAGTAATGCTACTTTTGACACTAAGTTTTTATATTAGTTTCATATCGGCCCATCAGGTGATGTAGCGTGTTATAAAAATGTCTTACGTTAGTCTTGGATAAAAAAAATGTTAGTTAACCGCCGGAAAAAATTAGGATGTGTTCTGACAGCGTATGAAGTAGCAGAATTTGAATTGAAGACTGAAAGGAAACTCAAGAAGAGAGAAATAAACATAATATGAGAAGAGAAAAAACCCTATTCACCCCCAAAGAACAAACATATGAATAACTTTGAAAAACTTCAATTTTATGTGATCTCCAAAACTGAATTTTTAAAATAATATAGACCGATGCCTTCTTATAACTGGCCTAGGTTTAGTACTTTCCAGCAAAATACTTGGAGAAAACCGAAAAAAGAAATAAAACATACAAAAATAATCCTTAATCTTGGGACAGAAGCAATTAATCTTGTAGAAAAAGTAAAAGATATTATTCTAAAAATAATCCCTAAATATTATACACGATTCTTTCCATTCTTCGCGTCTGATCTCTCCTTTTAAGATATTTCAATGCAATTAATTCAGTACTTGATAACCTCGAGGCTCATTTGATTCAGGTATCTTCTCATGCATCAGTTTCTGTTGGATTCGAGCCCCTTTGAGAAGCTAAAGCCTTGTATGACATGGAAATCGCACCTTGTACAGCACATGTTCTACCAGAGTCGCTCACCTTGACGAGAGCGGCAACTGTTCACTCAACAATTTTTCATCAATGTAACGGCTTCCGCGACTTGAGCCCATAACCCTGGTTCTGATACCGCTGTTAATGTCGGTTTATTTGACCATCTCATTAGAAAACCAATTGACCTCCGGGCAGAACCACGTTTGTTCTTGACAATGTATCGATACTGTAAACAGTCAAGATTGAAGACTGAAAGCGGAATTGAGGAAAGAAGAAATAACGATTACGCGAAGAAAAAGAAACCTATTAGTCGCCGCAAAGAAGCAACAAATAATAACTATGAATAGTTGAAGATTTTATTGATACTTCAAAAACTGAATGAAAAGAACATACCTAAGATGCCTTTACTATACGACCTAAGGTTTTGAAGTGTTACTTTAAGCAAAATTCCGCTTGGAGAAAAGAAAATAAAAAAACACAAAAATATCACGACTTGAGACTAACGTAACATTCTTAGTAAACAAAGAACTAATTTTCAAATATTCAGCTGAATGTTTCCATTCATTGTGATGATCTTTTATTCCAAAAATAATTTGCTTCAATATTAATTCCTCATTCTTGACATTTTCTGATCTTGTTCTGTTAAGGAATTACTAGTGACCATAATTAAGTAATATAGAAATTCAGCTTATTAATTTTGTTTTGACAGCCGTAGTTGAAAGTAGCAGAAATTAAAAAATTAAAGATTGAAAAGAGACTTAAGGAGAGAGGAAAATAACAAATAGGAAGAGAAATACCCTAGTGACCCCAAAGAAGCAAACATAAAAAAAAACTCTAAAAGACTTAAATTTTATTGATACTTCAAAACTGAATTTTTAAAATAATAGAGATCTGCCTTTGTATAGACTAGTTTGATAACCTTACTAACTAAAATAATTTGGAGACATAGCAAAATCTTGTACATAAAAAAATTAAAAGATATTATTCTAAAAATAGCCCCAAATACTTACAAACGATTATCCTATTCCTGATGCTGATCTTTTATGTTAAGATATGTCCAATTACCATTTAATTCAGTATATGAAAACGTCATTTATTGTCAATATCTTCTCCTGCATCAATCTCCCCGGGTTGGAAAGTATTTCTGTCCTTGGAATTAAATCATCTTTAACAATCGATCTTTTGGAGTCCAATTAATCTCCTTCCATCCCGCACTTCTCAACACCAAAACAACTTGAACCCATCACAACATAACTCCTGAATAGTAATCTGACACGTTCTTGCACCTTGAGATAGAAATAATTTCACAAGCTCCTGATTGATTGTCAATAATTCTGCTCTCTCTAAAACTTTCCAAGAATGATCAATTCTTCCTCTTGAGTACGAAAAAATAAACATTTTCCTCCAACATGCAAAACCAAGGTCAAGATTTTGTTTAGGAAATTTTGACATAAAATTCTCAATCCCAAAGAAGATAAAATAAAATTTTCTCAAGACCCCATTAAGATACTTCACTCTTTGGACTTTATCAAACACATGATAAGCTAGTCATTAATTTTCTTCCCAATAAATTTTACTATATCAACACAAAATGTACCTCCCTTTGAGTAAAACTCTTCAGAGGATAGATATCATAGATTGGTGGAGAGACCCCAATTTACCAAAAAACTTCTTTCAGCAAAATTCATTTTCCTCTGTGCACATGAGAGGAATTCGTAAAATGAATTTAAGGCTTGAGTAACAACAATCAAGTAGTGAGAGTGACATAAATTTTGGAAGCTTAACTGCTTCATGCGCTTATCTGATCATGTTGTCCTGACCTGAACAGGAGTTATCGAGGTCTCAAATTTGATTATGAATCGCACAATCAATATCGTGATGCAATGCTTTTAGGTTTGCGTCACTAGATGCCTCGGGATCAACTCTGCAACTTTGCCTGTACAAATCTTCAATCCATCACATCTTCGTACATCTGTGTTTCATGTAAGAGACTTCCTCATTCGGAACCTGTCACGGGTGGACCAAACAACCACTAGCATGAAAACTAATGAAAAAAAAAAAAAAATCACCAAGAGAACGGCAAGCCTATACTAACTTGACACCCAGACATAACTAGATTGTTACACAGCGTATGGACACTAGTAAAATTAAATTTAAAAATTAAGACTGAAATAAACTAAAGGAAGAGAGAATAACGAATAGAGAAGAAAAAGACCCTAGTTTGCCCAAAAGAACCAAACATAGAATAACTTTAAAAGACTCAATTGAGTTGATACTCAAAACTGAATTTTTAAAATAATATAGACCATGCTTTATATACTAAGTTTGAGTATTTTTCAAACCAAATACTTGGAGAAAAAGAAAGAAATAAAAGTCAAAAATAACTCATAAATTGGAAACAAAGCAAAATACTTGTAGAGAAAGTAATATATTATTGTAAAAATATTTCCTCTATTCGTAACTGCTAGTTACAGATCCAATACCATTAATTCATATTTAACAACCCAATTACTGATTTAGAGTTTACCACTTAAATACACCATACCAGCCGGTGGAAAATTCTCATGCAATAAAACAATGAAATTTGTTACAAGCATCCTTCCACAAGTGATCATATGCTTGCGGGACAATTAGTGATATAATAAAAATTGTATTTCTAAAAAAACAGAAATATTACATAGGAGTCGATTTTGTAAATAATTTTAAAGTTATTTCCTTAATTATGATTTGGTGTCTTATTTAACTTATTGTAAAGCAATATAATTAAAATATTAAATTCATTATTTTTATCAGCTTGCGTTTTAGAGAAATTAATTATTGAAGGCTTGGTGTCAAAGCAGTGTCCTCAACTTTGAATCATGTTGCACTAAATTACCATTTTTTCAATTATATATTCTCCGTGCTGATGTTCAAGAGTTCACTATTGTGGCAGGATTTTGAGTCCATACATGAATAAATGTTATAACATCATTACATGGTTAAATTTATAAGTTTCTATCAACTTAAGTTTTTGGGAAAATTATTAATTTAACACTTTAAAACTAATTTAAAGAACATAATGCAAATTGCGATTTACTTCAAGATGTGTATGCTTTCTTTGGAACTGTAATCATGATGAGAAAGATAATCGGATACTATAAATAACAAAACTAGATTATTTTCCATATAACGAATATACTGTATTAAATTTATTCCAAACATATAAAAGTTTCTCAATATTATGAGATAAGCCCAAAATAAACCAACAAATAATTATGGAATTAGCAAGTTTTATATTTTCCGTTTTTTTTTATTTTTTATTTTTATTTGTATTTTTTTTTCCTAGAACATTGCATTGTATTAGTTTAGAAATTGAGCCATTAATTTGGTGATCAAAACAAGGGTTGCGACAAATTTTACACAATGAGGGTTTTGGTATAGAAAGTCAGTCTTTTTAAAACACAATAACATAATTGCTACAACCATATCAAGATACTTAATGTTTGCCACTAAGGCAATGACATCTACTTCTTAGCTATTGATCTCCCTAAGCAGACGAATTAGGAATGACATCTTCTTTAATTTTTTTTATTTCTCAAAGGATTTTAGCATGATAATTTATTAAGTTGTTCATCAAGAAAAGTATAAGAATTGTGGAGATCGACAAACACCATGATATGCCTAGAGCATGCATCTACTCCGGTTTTATTCATGTGATTAATCCCAAGAACCTCTGATAGGGTCTTTTGTTACTCTATTTAGGCCCAAGACGCGGCCATTCCAAATTGACATAAATAATATCATTCCAATATACAACAATATGATGATCAAACACATACATGTGAGGAATTCAAAGAAACTGAAAATAATCAAGTTAAGTACAAAATATGAATTGTAGCAAGTAACTGAAACCTAATAGGACCATAATAGGACAATCAAACCTAACTAAAGATTACTACACATAATCAGATGAAAATCATCTCCCATAAGAAAATAACAACGAAAACTGAACTAAAGAAAATTTAGAAAACCCTTATTTAACAGCCATTTGATATCTTCTCCTCCAAGTCTTGTGTCTTGCTTTTTGGAGGACTTAGGGAGTATTTATCGAGTTTAGGAACAACCGCTAAATCAATTGTGCACCCTAGAAGTCCAAGTTGAGTTGGGAGGGGTCGGATTACCATCTTTCCATATCAGTCTGCTGACTTCAGAGTTTTCAGGACGTAGAAGATTGCAA
>FXXK01000952.1:0-44054 GCA_900184695.1 Betula pendula | reverse complement strand
ATGTTCCCTAAAAAATGTGGTAACAATCGTGTCTAAAATTTGCAGCATGACGTTCTATCGTGTGGGTTGTCTTGTGTGCATGTAGGACAATTGCTGGTCCTAGTTTTTTCAATTATAATAATGATATGCCAAAGGCCTCAGTCTGTATTACGCACGAGATGCAGGATGCTTTATTTTATTGGATCCAGTTGTTCTTGTTGGTGTTCCTGCATGTAGGGTCAAATTTTTTGTTCCCTAGTACTATATATTGCTCGCCTTTTTTCAAGGACTGGCAGTACTCTATCACGCATAGTTAAAGATTTTAAGGCCACAATAATGAGCCTCAGCCCACACGCCACCTCTCCGCTATCGCCAGTGCCACTACAAAAAAACAGAGGTTCCCGGCAGCAAGAAACGCTGGAAGAGACATACAAAACCGCGATACATAGTCTCGGCATTTTGTGTTGAACGCCAGAAGAGACACTGTCGGGCAAAGTGATGCCGGCAATTTGGAGTAACGCTGGTGAAGCCTCCACCAAGCGTGGCGTTTTTTCCAAAACGCCGGCCAAAATCTGTACCGATTTTTGCTGCAAAAAACGCACGGCTAAATCTATACCAGCGTTTTCAAGGGCAACGCCGGAGTGGTAGTATAACGGAGGCTTCTGAAAACGCCGGAATAGGTTCTCCCGGCATTTTCATGGAAACACCAGCTGCCTATTCCGGCGTTTTCAGGGGAACGCCGGAGTGATAGCATCACCCAGCGTTTTCTGAAAAACGCCAGAATAGGTGTCTCCGGCGTTTTCATGGAAATGCCGGCTGCCTATTCCGGCTTTTTCAAGGGAACGCCTGAGTGCCAGCTTATCGACCGCTTTCTAGAAACGCCGGAAATGCTTCCCTCAGGTGTTCCTGCAAACGCCGGCATAGGTAGCCGGCATTTAAAAATAAAATAAAACAAAAAATTATAAAAATGCCATATGAATCAATTGTATAAAAAATAAAAATAATAATAATTTTAAAAAATAAATGCAGATATTGAAATCATAATAATAAATCAAATATTAAACATTATGATATAAACAATAATAAAAGCCACCAATATTTAACATTCATCATCAATTCCACAATTATTAATTTATATATAGATTGTTAGCCATAAACACAACTCATTGAAATCTTTCAATCTTACCAAGTTACATTCTATACAAGCGTGATGATCTCCCAAAAAAGAGTAAAGAAATTCAAACAGACAACATCAAGCCCCAGAACAATTCGTAAGAGCTTCCTGACATGAGAGCAATAAGTGATAAGAGGAAATGTGAACACAAGCCCCAAGAACACCTATAATCACTGGTGGTAAATCTAAGACCAAAAGAATAGAAACAAGGATATCACTGCTTGAAAATAATTGTCCATCACAACAATCAGAACCCAAAGTGCAGAAGCCGCAGCTCCCATTTATAATTTGAAGCAAACTTCGTTAGCAAATTTAATCACTAACCATTTGATCTCAGTACAATCATCACAAGCTTTACTGGTCAAATACTCTTCTGCTATGGAAAGCCCAGTGCAATGCAAGTCCACCTAATATATTAAAGTAAATCAACTTCTTGAGATTCCATCATTAATCCAGATGTTGGTAAATGGAAGTACAGCAAGAATGTAGATACCTGGAAAATTAAATGTACAGAAAACCCTTAGGGGATAACTCCCACAAAGCCATTTTATATACTCATCATCCCACTTCAATTGTTTTACTAACTTAAGACAATAATTTGTATCCATCACATAAAGCATTCCGTGAAGCTTATAACTGGAGTTCCACAAAATATTCAAGACCACAAACAATATTAACCACATGTGCTGTTTTATAACACTCTAATTTACTACCCACCTACTTAGGGCAATGCCAAACAGAAGAATCAGCGCATGAGCTTCAATATTTGTACATAACAAGTCCATAATTTCTCATTCCCTCCCTTTTCATTTGTTAACCAAGAGAGCCAAAGACATTGTAATTTTCATATATCCTCTAAATAGCTTACCACTGCAGATCTCATCCTCAAAGCTTCCTATCTTAATACCAATTTCCTTAGTGCTGCAAAATTAAAAGAAATACAATAATTCTTAGGCATATGAGTACAATGACCTATCATGATTATTACTCTGTACCAGCAAACCCATCTTAGGAACTTCTTGAGAAGTCATGTTGAAATGGCCAAGCTTTTTGAAGGGCTCGTAGGAACGGACAAGAGGTTTGAAATTGTGGTCCCTAGAAATTTTGCCATGGTTTGTTTTAGGCTACTTTTGCCAAAGCCAAAGTCAGCACACGAAAACGGTAACGTTTATGATGATGAAGAAAGTTCAAATGAGGAGGTGAACCAAAAGTTGTTGGAGTCGATAAACATGTCAGGCCGCGTTTACATGACTCATACCAAGGTTGGGAATGTGTACGCCATACGGTTTGCCGTCGGCGCAACCCTGGTAGAGGAACGACACGTCATCATGGCATGGAAAGTAGTGCAGGAGCATGCAACTGCCATACTAAGCACCAACTAATTAAAAGTAAGCGTTGGTTATACATTTGAGAGACATTTATAAAATCCTTAATTAGTTGCATCTTATTTTGTAGATGTACTGTGTAGTTGAGTTGTAATATTTCCCTAAAATGTGGTAACAATCGTTTCTAAAAATAGCAGCAGGAGTTGTACGTGGGTTGTTTTGTACGTTTTGTAGCTTTTACTGTGTGGTTAAGTTGTATTTCCCTCCCCCCTATAAATGTTGGTAACAATCTTTTGAGTAGGAAAAAAAAAAAAAAAAAAAGGCTCTTCTATAAGGATGGGCTGTAAAATATTACTTTTACAGCCCCCAATAAAATTAAGACACATCATTTAAACATAGTAACTACAATAGGCATGGGAACACTAGATTTTATGGGGAAAAAAAAAAACAAAACACACAATCAAACAAAACCTAACTTTTCAATTGACAAAAAAAAGACAGAAACTTCATTCCAAAACCCCACAAAACCTGAAAACACCACCGTCTACTTTGCCGGAATAAGCCGCCAGCCACCGCCGAAATCTGCCACCAGCCACCTCCCAAAGCCACCACCTTTCTAGCGATTTTTTTTGCCTTTTTTCTATCTCTACTTTCTATATAAGCATCAACAACAAGAGTGTGAATTTATGGGTTTTTGCATTCGATGTTGATTCTTTTTTGTAATAATGTATACATACTGTAACTGTCTATTATGTTGGCAATGGTTTTTTTTCAGTGTTATTTTTTTTTAATCACCGGATGGCAATGGTGCCTCCATCTCACATGTGATTTGATGATTTTCTTTTTTTTTTTTTTTTTTTTTTTGTAAGTTCCGTATCTGGGAGGCTTCTTTGTGTTTTTTTTTTTTTTTTTGCTTTGTAAGTGCTGTTTTGGATGTTTTGATTTGATGATTTTCTTTGGTTTTTTTTTAAGTGTTGTAAGTGGAAGGCTTCTTGTTTTTTTTTTTTTTTTTTTTTGCTTTGTAAGTGCTGTTTTGGATGTTTTGATTTAATGATTTTCTTTGGGTTTTTTTTTTTAAGTGCTGTAATTAGATATGCGGTGAGGAGGGGATATATTCCAGTACTTTTCAGCCTTTTTCAGTCTTTTTGCATTTGATGCTTTTAACTTAGGTGGCATATTAGTATTAGAGGCTGTAAAAATGGGGTTTTACAGCCCATCCTTATTGAAGGTTTTCTCAAAAAGAGAAATGTGGTAACAATCTGTTGACAAGAATCCTTATGTGATTGGACAATATTGAATAAAAGTGTGATTTGGGCATATGCAAACTACTAACTGTAATCATATGCGGAACCTTTTTGTTATAGACATTGGTAAAAGATAAATTTTATTTTTTCATCTCTAGTTTATTTTTCATTTATTTTTATCCATTTTTTTAAAAAAAATTCATTATTGAATTTGTAGGATCCACGTGTAAATCTTAAAATCTAATGCATGATTTGAAAAAATGATAAATAGGAGATGCAAGTATAGCATGTCTCTAAAAGAAATAAGAAAAAGTTTGGGTGTCAAATTTTATTCGATTTTATTTGATCTTTGTTGACTGTACGGATAACGAAAAAAAAAAATTGAAATTATGTTTGGATGGTTTAGAAAAAAAATGTTTGGCTAGGTGATATATTTGAAAAAGTATAATTAAAAATGAATAAAATATTATATTTTAATTCTTAAAATAAATAAATTAAAAGAAAGAAAAAAATTGTGGGGTGGTTCGAAACCATCCTTACGGGTGGCCGAACAACCCCCAAACGTGTAGGGGTGGCCGAATCAGACCGAAGTGGTCGAGCCACCCCCGAAAACTTGTAGGGGGTGGCTCGGCTACCCCTCAATATTAGTTTTTTTTTCATTTTTTTTAAATAAAAATATTATTTTTTGAATTTGGTTGAATAAATTTGAGTTGAGTTAAATAAATTTGAGTTGTGAAAGATAATTGATTTTTTAGAAGAATTGAGTTAGATAAAATAAAAAAAAAATAATAATAATAATTTAGCTTCCCAAACATGCCTTTAAGACTCTTGAGTCTTTTTTTTTTTCTTCGAAGTGTAAGGGTAAGGGAAGTAGCGGACTCGGAATTTCTCTCTAGGAATGCCACAGAATAATATTAAAAAAAAAGTCAAATATCATATGAAAGGAAAAAAAGAAATTCAACTAGATTCTTTATATAATAATATTATTCCCTTAATCGAATTTGGCGTGCAGCTTTACTATAATGGCGAAAAATAAGAATAAAAAATAAAAAAGACCTAAGGTACAGTAACAAAGCCATATATAAAAAAACCGTAACAAATATCTTCTAAAAAACTTCTCTTCTCTTCTCTCCAGAATATAAAGGAGACCTATGGTTACCATGGGAGGAGGGAATGATCTGAACCTCCCTCCTCCCCCCCTTCCCCTCTACTCCCATTTTCTTCCTTCCCCCTCCCCTTCTCGCCTCTTCGGAGGCACTAACCGCCTTTTTGGCGACCTTATCCTTCTTTGTGGAGGTTTTATCCACCCCTCTGGTGCCTTTATCCCTACACTGCAACTTCGCCGACTCCCCATCCACGACTTGTTGGCTGGGTTGTACCTTATCTGTCCGCTCACAGCCCCGAATCTGTTTTTTTGAAGTTTTTTTGATTTAATTTTTTCAAAATCAGATTTATAAACTTTGAAAAGCTCCACCATCTCACGCGCCCCTCCACTGGGTTCTTGGGCTCCCCCGCCCCTCCACTGGGTTCTTGGGCTCCCCCGCCTCCTTCTGCCACAAGCCGCGTCGGTAGATCTGTTTTGTATTTTTTATTTTCTGTTCTTTTGTTGTTGTCACCTATCCTTTTTGGTCGAGGAGNAACTTTGAAAAGCTCCACCATCTCACGCGCCCCTCCACTGGGTTCTTGGGCTCCCCCGCCCCTCCACTGGGTTCTTGGGCTCCCCCGCCTCCTTCTGCCACAAGCCGCGTCGGTAGATCTGTTTTGTATTTTTTATTTTCTGTTCTTTTGTTGTTGTCACCTATCCTTTTTGGTCGAGGAGATGTAGTTCGGTGTGGGAGACTATCTCTCACGGTCATTTTATAATTGTGTTGTGACTTGGGTTTTCTATGTTTTCGAATTTGTCTGCTTGTTACAGATTTGATCTATAATTAGAATCATACATAGGTGTACGGTTGATTAGATTATAGATGACTTGTAAGTTCATAGCCTTGGGCTATGTTTGTTGAAACTTTTTACTTTTTGCTCTAGGTTTTGATTGTATGAGTTTTTTTGCTCAAAAATTGTCATCAATGAAAATCAGAAGTTTCCCTTATAAAAAAAAAAAAAGTAACAAAGCCATATATAGGACATAAATGGTAAATTATGAAATCAAGAAAATCAATTGCTTGGAGGTATAGTAGATGGTTTAGTAGAAAATCAACCAAATAAAGTTTAAACATAGGGAAAAATCATATTTAGCCCTTAGGTTTTTATATGATTTGAATTTAGTCCTTGAGTTTCTAATTTTAAGAGTATGGTCCTTAAGTTTTACTCAGATTTTAAATAGGTCTATCTTTCACTTTTTCATCAAAATGAATGATTTGTCATATATTAATTGTGTCTCAATTTACATGATAACGTTCATATCAATACCTAATATAAAAAAGTAAAATGTTTTAAGCCGGATAAAGGTTAAGTAAATAAAGTTTCTTCATACGGAAATATATGAAACTAAATTTCACTTTAATTAACATTTAAATGATATTTTTAAATGAACCGAAGGGCTATCTCCTTGAATGATTAAACCGGATAAAGGCTAAGCAAATAAAATTCCTTCGTACAGAAAAAAACAAAACACATAGTCCCCTCTCAAACTAACGTCGTTCAATTTGCAAATCCAACACCAGCCTATCGTTCATAAGCTGCAGTGGTTAGGTACTTAGGTGCCGCAAAGATTTCAAAACGTAGATTATATCTTGCCAGCTAAACCTCATAACTAGGGATAGAGTACCTATGGGTGCTAATTAATTGTAATCTGGTTTATCTTATGTAAATTTGATTTTATCTTGTTTTGTATTTTAAAAAGCTTGTAAAATTTTTCGATGTGTCAATGTTTGCACACACTTAATAGTTAGATGGGCCGCTTCAAACTTGATGTTTGGATACGTTCCTACTTCTTCTTCCTTCTTGTCTTCTATTTTAGGAGTGGTAAAAACCCTTCTTTGGAATTTCCTTTTTTTCCTTTTCCTTGTATTGAATAAAAAACAAATAAAAAATAAATGTAATCCCGTATAGTAGTGTTAGGTTCATCCGTTGAAAAAACGCAAAAAGAAAAGCTAAAAAGACTGCATCAAACAAGTAGATATGATCTTATGCCAGGCACCCTTTCATATTTTTGATGAATAAAAGCTTTTCAAACTAATCTTAAAATTCATATAGCTTTTCAGTCCATCCATTCCTACCCAACAACAGTGTTGGGGCATGCACGACCAAGATGGAATCAAGCAGTAAAATTTCTGTACATATTTAAACTGATAAACTACTGCTATGCATGCATTGCAGAATGCATATCAGGAAGGGACGTATAGATGAAACATTGCGGTTGCATTATGACATCCAGAGTAAGATGAAGTTACTTTAACAAAGAGAATTTTGTCTCAGGTTATATATAGTTGTTTACAGAAGCTACACCTGCCCTCTGGCTAGCTAGTTGAATTCTGAAACAAAGCAAGTCAAACAAGTATGGATTTCATTTTAAATAAAGACAAAACAAAACAAAACAAAACAAAAAAAATCATATTTTTACTGCTCTTGCACTAGATTTCACACCGGTCTATATCAAGAAGAATTACAATTTACAAGCTTCTAAACACTACAAGAAAAATGATTTTTAGCATTGACAGAATGTCGACGCTAAAAGTCTCATAGTTGACGCTGTTAATCGTTGACGACAGGACGCTGAAGAGTTGATGCTAAAACTCCGACACAAAAGAGCAGAATGCGGTCTTCAGCGTCGACGTCTTGAGTCAACGCTGATGCTCATACAACAACGTCAACAATTGTCGACGCTGAAGACTATTTTATGTTCACGCTAAAAGGGTTTTGAACAAACACTAGGTTGACGTTGTTGGTTAATTATCATCGTCAACTAAGAGTCGACCCTGATGATAATACAACAGCGTCGATGTTTGTCGACGCTGAAGACTACTTCTTATCAATGCTAAAGGATTTAAAACAAAGGCAAGGTCGACGCTGATGATTAATTATCAGTGTCGACCACGAGTCAACGCTAATAAGTGAAAAATCAGATCAACTTAACAGCATCGACGTTAAGTCGACGCTGATGATTAAGTATCAGCACAGAGTCGATGCTAATAATGGGTGGTAGTGTATTAGCGTCGACTTTTGTCGACGCTAATGACCTAGATAGTTAAAAATAAAAAATAAAAACATTATCAGCATCGACTTCTCGATGCTGATAATGACCGAGATAGCAAAAATAAAACATCATCAGCATCGACATAAGTCGACGCTAATGTTTTTTTTCTTTTTCTTTTCTTTTTTTTTTTAATTTTTCTTTTTTTTTATATATAAAAATTATTTATATAATTTCCAAATATGCAATAATGTAAACATGATATAATTCAGTTAGACCAATATTGCACCACATATATATAATGATAATAAATTCTACAATTAAAATGGACCATTAATTTCATAACTTCAAGTTCAATTGTTGAATACATTTCACAGAGCATACAAAACAATAGATCTGAGTATAATTTCAATACTGTAAAGCTCATAAAAATATAATCTCTAACATCAAATCCTTCACTTCTTGTTCCTGTAGGGATAACATAAAGACTACCCACCAGCAACTCGGATCTGTTGTTCCACCTACAATGACCAAACAGAGGAAATAATAAGAAATGATAATAAAACACAATTTACCATTGAAACTGACAACACTAAGATATGTAGGAGTGTACAAACGGAGCGGTTATTAACGCTTATAACCGGACAAACTAAAAAACCGAAAATAACGCAACCGGATAACCGGTTTAGGCCGGTTGCAGTTGCGGTTATTAAATTTAGATAACTGATTTATGCTATATATATATATAAAAGCTCCCATGCTCCCTGCAGCAGGAAACTCCCTGCTGCAGGGAGCAAGAAAGAAAGAAAGAAAAAAAAGAAAAAAAGAAAAGAAAAGAAGAATATAAACTTATACATGTGCTGGAAAAAAAAGAGGTAGTAACAAATTGAAGCGTTTTGACAGAGAAATCATGCATCAACGACCTACGATATTCTTCCAACAAGTTCACCACATATCATCCAATAAAAAAAAGGGGAGAAGAAAAGAAAATTGCATAAGGAGTGAAATCTTCAAACAATGCTTCTAACATTGGTATTTATGGCAAAAAATAAATTCAATGAAACTATGTAAGCAACTCATAGCAAAACTATCAAAAAAAAATTAATACCAGGGATCTGAATCTAGAGAAATTAATACTACAAGCACACCCAAATTGAAAATCTCAAACCTAGATGATAGCTATCAGATAATTCAGATTCATTCTCATCAGCTTATTGCTCCTGAAACTAACACCTTATGAGCATCACTTGCACCGGCTACAAGTCTGCAGGCTACTGACAATGCAAGTACAAACACCACAAAAAAACTTACACAAATATTTCATCTTCGTGATGGTCGTGTCCGGCTGGTTCAAACGACAAGCAGGAAAGATTGATTAACTTGAAAGATTTAGATGACAAAAGATAACAGCCAATGCAAAGCAGGTTCTTAAATTTGATAAGTGATATTAGTGTTGGTAAGTATATATCAAGAAACAAAATGGGATTCCTTGTATCTTTGCGCTAGCAGAATCTGTAGGTATCGGGGAAGTTGAGTCGTCATCGTCTTATATACCATAGTCCAGAAACAAAAGAGCATGGACCAGTTTTTATCAAGATGCATATCATATTTTATGAATATAATATTTAACTTAACTGGCAAAAGTTCAATGTAACTGCAATCCAGAAATCAGCAGAGAAGATCTGTAGCTTTAATTGGTGTAACAGTCGTCGCTGCTGGTTTGCTTAAAACAAGACAGCTTTATTGATCATCCTGAGACACTCGTTCAAAATCAGCTTTTTGCACCAAACAAAAAACTGCACAAAAAAGATTAAGTTACAAAAAAAGATCCATGGTTAGTATGAATGCACCCATTCATCCAGGATGAAGACTAAGGCATACAATTCAGTATCATAATTCTCTTGCAAAATAGAAAAGAGTTTTCCCTTTCAACAAAGGCAAGGTCATGCAAAATCAGTTTTGGGACTCAGGACTTATTTGGGAATAGGAAAAAAGGGTGTTATTGTAAATCCGTGCCAAGAGTTTAGTTACTGAGGCTCCACAAACATAGCTTACAAATAAAGGGTCCCACCAGCTCTCAGCAAAGCATACATGCATAAATATAAAGTAGAGTGCTTTTAAACCATTTGAAATACTAGTTTCAAAGAAATACTTGATTTTGTCTACCACTAACATTATGAGCAATTTGGAATTGATATAAAACTATAAAAATGTTTTAATTTGCACAAAAGGTTCTGTAAAAAAAAGCTAGTGACAATATAAAATACTCATGAAAATCTTACTTTAAAAAAATAAAAAATAAAAAATAAAAAAATTGTGCAGTGATAAAATAGCATGTGGATGCAGGATGATGAATTAATATGATGCACAACGTAATGGAGGAATCAATTGTAAAATCAAACTTTTACATGCACAACGTAATGGAGGAATCAGACATCATTGTCCACCTTTTTTTCAGCCTTCTGTTATTGGCTAATTACAACCTTCTTTCCATGTTCAAATAGTCACTTTTCACAATAGAGGTCTTTGATTTTGGTTTGGTTGCTAAGAAAATGTATAACATTCAAACACAAAAGGCGGTGACTCATGGAACAATTTTGACTCAACTGAAGATTAATGTTCTTCCTCTATCTTCTTCTCAATCAATAACAACATACAGTCAAGAACTTTCCTCTTCTTCCACTGACCAAGTTTCACAATGATTAGTCAAAGTACAAGGGTACTCTGAATTCCATCAAGTTCACATAGCCTGTAGATAGAGCAAAACTTGCCCCAACACGCATTCATAACTTGTATATGCCCATAATTCACATAGCCTCCCCAAGTAATCACGAATTCATATACATACCCTAATCAATTGGTTTGATATTCAAGGAAAATTAAAATTTTAAACACCAATCACAAATTAACTTACAACTCCCCCACATCGAAACTCGATAACCTGAACAATGGCGTTTCATTTTTCATACTAAAAACAAACAAATACCCATTTTTATTATGTGAACATGTAAAAGCCATTGAAAATTTCTGTGGTCTAGTCACAAAAAGGCCATCAGGGTCGCCCCGCCAAGGAAACCGGACCCTTTCAACAATACCCCAGATTTCACACTCTAAAACGATCACAAGCATCATCACAGCCTCCAGAGAGAGAGAGAGAGAGAGAGAAAGACAGGGAATGATTCACAGGAAAAGAAGAAGAAAAAGAAACAGGGTTGATTCACAGACCGAAAGCGTAGATAGAGAGAGAGAGAGAGAGAGATTTTCAAGAGTAATGCTTCATTTCAAGCATTTCTATTGGTTTAAAAACTCACCTAATAACAGAGCCTTTCGTTTCCTTCTCACCAGTTGGTGCACTGCTGTAGGAGGCGGCCGGAGCTGGGTGGTTGACTCGCCGGAGATGTGTGGAGGCATGAGAGACACAGAGAGAGAGCACGCTTGAGATTTGTTAGGATTCTGATATGAGGAAAGTAAAGGAATTAATTAAGATGGGCGGGAGTTACAAAAAAAGGGGCGAAATTTTTAGAAATCGCCGCCAAACGACAAAACGACGTCGTTTTTTTTTTTTTTTTTGTAATTAGTTTTGATCCTTTTTTAATTGACCAGTTGGGTGGTAGTTTTTTATATATATATTAAAAAAAAAAAATTAGTCTTTTATTTTCTAGAATTTTTGTTTTATTTTATTAAGGGTATTTTCATTATTAGAGAATATTGATAATTGTTTGGTAGTTTAGGAGAAACATTATCACAATTGAAAGTTTTGGCTAAACATTGTCAATTAAGTGGTAGTTTGAGGAGTGAATGTGAATTTTTCCAAATTAATATATATTCATTTTATTTAATATATTAAGGGCATTTTTTAGGAAAAGTTCACATACCCCCTTCAAACTACTATTGAAAATGTCATTCCCAAACTTTTAATTGTGACAATGTTCCTCCTCAAACTACCAAACTATTGTCAATGTACCTCTCAAGACAAAAATACCCTTAATAAAATAAAATAAAAACTTCTAGCGAAACTAAAGCTAATTTTTTAAAAAAAAACAAAAAAATAAAAATAAAGCACTACCACCCAATTTACCAAATTCAAATTTTTTAAAAAAAATTATAAATATTGTCGTTTAAAAAAATTATTATTGAAAATTAGTTTTATTGTTTTTTATTTTTTGAGTTCATAAGGGTGTTTTTGTCTTATTAAAAAATTTGTATAATCTTTTTTTTTTTTTTGCTACCTCTGGGGACATTGGCAATTGTTTGGTAGTTTGTGAATGACTTTATCAATTGAATGGTAGTTTGAGGGGGGTATGTGGACTTTTCTTTTCTTTTTTAATATACATATATATCACAATCGATCGAACTAGTAGATTAGTATATAAATTTATTATAATGTTCATTCGAACCTTTGAAAAAAAATTTATTAACCACATATAAAAAATAGATTAGTATATAAATATATACAATATTCAATCGAACCTTCAATCGTATTAAGTGCGATTGATCATTTTTTTACAAATGCATTAGGATTAATAGGACGATTGATCGAACATTTAGTCATGTTAAGTTCGATTGAACCTTTAATTTTAGACTTCAATTGATCGTACTAATGCACTAGGATCAATCGGACAATCAATCGAACCTTCAATCATGTAAGGTTTAATCAAACCTTCGATCTTATTATTCATGATCAGATGTTCGATCTAACTTTCAATCGTATCAAGTTCTATCGATCATTGGATCGTATTACAGTCGATTGGACTAATGCACTAAAATCAATCAGATATTTGATCGAACTTAGTCGGATGAAGTTCGATCGAACCTTTGATCTTATCATGATTGATCAGATGTTCGATCTAATCTTCAATTGTATCAAGTTCTATCGATCATTTGATCGTATCATGATCGATCAGATTAATGCACTAGAATCAATCAGATATTCAATCGAACCTTAAGTCGGATGAAGTTCGATCGAATCTTTGATCTTATCACGATCGATAAGACTAATGGACTAGGATCAATCAAATATTCGATCAATTGTATTAAGTTTGATCAATCATTTGATCGAACTAATGCTCTATGATCGATCATCAGATCGATCAAATATCCAGTCATGTTAAGTTCGATCTAACCTTCGATCATACTAATGTATTAGGATCGATCATACGATTGATCGAACCATCAGTCATGTCAATATCGATTGAACCTTTAGTCGTGTCAAGTTCGATCGACCCTTCGATCATACGAATGCATTATGATCGATCAGACGATTGATCAAACCTTCAGTTGTGTCAAGTTTGATCGAACATTCGATCATACTAATGCACTATGATAGATCATACGATCGATCAAATCTTGTCAAGTTCGATCAAACCTTCAATCGTATCAAGTTCTATAAAACCTTTGATTGTATCACTGAATATCAGACTGATGACTAGGATAATAAAAATTTCTTAAAGTTAGATTGACCAAACTAATAAACTAGGATGGATCAAATGATCGATAAAACAAACATAATATGTTTGCAAAGTATACTTTAAATAGTCGTTAATTAGTCAGTGACTTGGGTAAGTTGAATATTGAGCACTCATATAGAATGTCTTAATCCATATGACATGATTATATCTCTAGACATTATGAGAAAGAATAAAAACCCTTCTTGGAGGAGACAACATGATACAACCTTTTATAAAATGTCTTGATTTATATCACTTATTGAAGTCTTTGACATTGTCAAAATTATATATATATATATAAAAAAAAAATTAGAAAAACAGTGTCTATATATTTAAAAAAAATGTAAAAATAGTGTATATATATTAAAATTTAGAAGAAATATAGAGGCTATTTACCCAGCATCATTTTCCTATTCTTCTAATTTTTACAATCACTATTAGATCTGTAAGTCCGACATAAATCTATAGATCCAATAGTGATGATGAGAATTGGGAGAATGATGGTGATAGATGTGTTAGTATATGTCTAAAATTTAATAGGCTTATAAGGTTTTTATTTTTATTTACGATCAATAGTGTTGACCCCGTACGTTGACGCTGTTTACTTATCATCAGCATCGACTTCTAAATCTCGACTCTGTCGTTATATCTATATTTTTTAAAATGTTAAAAATTAAAAGATTATCAGTGTCGACATCATAAGTCGACGCTGATTGTTTAGGAAGTAAATCATCAGCGTCGACGTATGGGATCGATCCTGATAGTCTTTTCATTTTTAACGTGTTAAAAAGTGCACTATAGAAACAGCGTCGACCCCATAAGTCAACGCTGATTGTTTAGGCAGCACATTATCAGCGTCGACATCATAAGTCGACGCTGATAGTCTTTTTCATTTTGACATGTAAAAAAGTGCAATATAGCAACAGCGTCGATGCCCAATGTTGACGCTGTAAGTATTTTATTAGTACTATCAACATTGATACCATAAGTCGATGCTGATTGTTAAGGCATCCCATTATCAGGGTCGACTTATGGGGTCGACGCTGATAGTCTTTTTCATTTTTAACATGTAAAAAAGTGCAATATAGAAACAGTGTCGATGTCCAATGTCGACGCTAACAAGTATTTTATTAGCGTCGTCTATTGTCGACGTTAATTGTAGATTTTGGACGCTCTTCGAATTTTTATTGAACCCGCGCGGGGGCATAAGTTCCCGCCAACTTATTAGCGTCGACTTCTAAAGTCGACGCTAATATTAACACGTTTTAACAATTTGTGTCAAGGATTAGCGTCGACATACATGTCGACGCTGATATTATTTATTTATTTATTTATTTTTATTTATTTTTTTTTATTTTTTTTTGTGCGTTGACTTGGTTATTGTCGACGCTAATAAGTTATTATCAGCGTTGACTTTGGTGTCGATGCTGATAATGTCGACGCTAGTGAATGAATTTCTTGTAGTGAAAGGATAAAAGCTAAAGTATTTTTGTAGTGTATGGAAGCTATGGGTGTGTTTGTTAAGTGTTTATAGATGTTTTTGTTTTGGAATAGTAATAAAAAATGATTGATGTGATATAAAGTAAGAAAAATGTTGTAAATTTTTTGTATGGAAAAATAAAAAAGTTTTTTTTTAATAAATTTTTTATTTGTATAGTAATAAAAAGTTAATGATGTGATATAAAAAGTGAAAAAAAGTTATTAAAAAGTTATTGATAGAATATTAAAAATGGTATTGATTTAAGGGAGAAAAAAAAAAAAAGGTTAAACAAACAAAGCCATAGTACCAAAATGTCATGATCTGATGATCTAGTTAGACCACCGACTTTATATGACAAGCCACGTTGATCCTGACATGATCACCTGGTTTAAGGAGACATTACAAATGGCGTGAGATACAATTAAGGCTGGCTTATTGTGGAAAAGAAAGGGCCCAAAACAATGGAGCCGCTCACAAATAGGTTCAGGGTTTGATTTGGATAATTTCAACTTTGATATCGATTTATTTAATAAATGAGTTAATCGTAAGCACAAAATTATGTTCGATTATTAAACATCATACTCATATAAACTCAACTCGACTCGACTCTTATAAACTCTAACAACTTCATTTTTTTTTTTCAAAAAAAAAACTAATTATTTTTTTATATTATTTTAAATTTGTAATGAGAACATCATAAGTATTTTAAAAGAAAAAAGGGAATTCCTTCCTAATATATAAATATAGCTTGAATTATTATTTGTGTGAATCTTGATCTAGATATATGTGTGTATTTGTGTGTGCATGAGTGTTTGTGTACACACACACACACCACACACACACACACACACACACATATATATATATATATATATATATATATTCAAGATTGAATTGTTTAAGATTTAAGTCAATTTATATAATTAACTCAAATGATAAAATCGTTGCAATCATTATACTTACTTAATAAAATGAATGAATAAGCTAATCGAGCTGCTCTTGAAAAAACTTGAGTTTATTCAATAAATAAATAAATCAAGTTTGAACAAATTATCGAGTCCGGTCATAAGCTCTAACTCGACTCCTTTCCAAAATAAAATAAAATAAATCAAATTTGAACATCTAATACTCGACACAATTACAGCCTTAAAATCAAGTACTGAGAAATGGTGATTTGAAAAAAATTTACTTAATTTCATTCCATAAGTTCCATAAACTCTTCATTCGCTTCGTTTTATCTAATCAACAATCCAATACTTAGTAGTTAAGCGGATCACCCTTTCAACTTTGCACCTACTGATGGGTGGAGGCAAATGTTATGTTGAAGGTGAGAACCCTAATTCCCTTTTCTACAAAAAACAAACATTAAAATAAATTAATATTACTCATAGTTAAACTTAAATTAGTAGATAATGACAAACCAAAAGAACATACCAATTCGTGGGCAACCCTTGGATAGCTCTTGGAACTTGAGGTGTGGGGAAATTTGTGTTTGCTACGAGCGGCACTGTTTTTTTGGGACATCGCCTACATATTTTTATATTGTTAATTAATATGATATATGATATAAATCATACATATTTTTATATTGTTAATGCCATGTACGTACTACGTATATATATATATGGTACATGATATGTTTAACTCCTTACCTTAGCTTTATCAGTGTACCACCCTCTGGCGCTTGCCTCAAGATCTCGAGGTTCAAATGAGGCCAACCCACGCAATTTCCGCACAGCTTCATCCGCCGTCATCTCTGTGCCCGCCAATATGGACCGCTTTATATTACCCTTAATGTCTTTCCGTTTATTCGCAAAGCCCATAAACGCGATCCTCTTAATCTTATTGATAGGTAGCGCGGGGTCCACATAAAATTTATTCTACAAAGAAAATTGAAGAAAAAAGAAAATACATAGATTAGTAGTTAAGCAGCATAAATATTAGTAGTTAGGCAGCATGTATGTATTTAAGCAGCAAAAATATTACCACATAAACATTTAAAACAGTTCATTTCGTTGTCATATATACATACCATTAACGCATCCCAAAGCGTGTCTTTCAAATTGTTGGGTATATTCCGCCAATCTGGATCAGATAGACCAACAAACGACCCACTCCGTATGTATTGGCCCGCAACTCTACTAAATTTGGCTCCGCTTGTACCAACAGGTTGACAGGCCTCATTAAATTCCAATATAATTCTCTCCCCATCTGGAAATGGCCAAAGGACATGTGATGTTGCGCAACTTCTAACTTGTATGCGCCCCATGGAATCTGTATAACAATCCACATTGGTTAACGATATTAGAAAAAACCTTTAAAAAAAAAAACCTTTAAGAGACCAAGTAAGACCAAATATTCACAAAAAAAAAAAAAAAAAAAAGTCAATAATAAATTACAAGATCAAGCAAACCCGATGATTTTTCATACTATACATCGCTATTATTATAAAACTTTGTAAAATGCTATATTAAAATGACATACTTAAATAAATTGATAAATTAGTAGATGTGAATGCTTAAATATACCTATTGTTCGGACCCCCCATTGACTAGGTCCCGTTCCAGTCTTCCCTCTATGGACGGGGATGTCTCAACCGTACGGGGTGTATCCTCAGCCTCCTCAAGTCCATGTGGGGAGGATGTGGGAGAATACTGAGATGCATTCTCCTGCTCATCGGGTCGTGGGTGGGGGAGGATGTCTGGCCGCACTGATTAAATGGTGTTAACTCTGGTGTGCTATTCAGGCAGTGTCCCTGTTCCACTTGCCACTCACGGAATCCCGGTTGTTCTGTAGGCAATGGCGATAGGAAAAAAGATGTATCAGAGGCGCCACCTTCGTACCCTTGGTACTCGGGTCGTATCAACGGATTTACAAACAAGCTGGGATCCTCAGTCTCGTCTCCCGAACCAGTTGGGAGACTTTGTTGGCCTGTTGTAGTGTCATCCGGCCGGGGTATCCTTTGCAGATATTTTAAGATTGATGCCTTACCCTTACCCATTCTTACCTACAATAAAGTTGCATCACTTGTTAGATTGCATGTAATATAGAAGACATATAATCAAACCAAAATATAAATTAAAACACGTATACACAAGTTTAGATTGCTGTAATTTGACATCTAGCACATCAGCAAGGCATGATTCATAACTATTACCAAACATGTGTTCCAACCCAATAAAATATTAAACGTTTCATAAAAATAGAATTACAACAAAATAAAATTCATTACCAAAATTCACCCAAAACAGTGTCTACACCAAATAAATTTGTTTGCATAGAGAATAACCCCAAGAACACATATAACCTTGAATACAATGGCTACAAATCACAATAGATCAACAAAGCATATGACAACATCTTCTTAGGTAATGCAATGCGAGTAAAACCCCATAGCTGCACAAAGACAAGACTTAACATTAAAAGATCGATCATCACATTTAAATTAAAACGCAGAGCTAGCAAAGTTGAAATTTGCGGTTGCAAACATGTTCTGGATTATTGGTTATATGAGATATATATGTATATAACAAATCTGATAAGAAACTTTTTAGACCAAGGCATGCATGAGTATTTCTCTTGCTGTCAACTTTCTTAAAACCATGCCATAGGGTTTAAACATTTAGCAACTACTTTTGTGAGTTTATATATTAACTATATATATAATTATTCCATCACATGAGAATAGAAGCATTGAATGTTTTATGTAACGTAGCAAACGGAAAAAATAAGGAACATTCAGATTATATATATACTTTATGTACACAGTCTAACTATGATAGATTTTTTTTAATTTTTTAATTTTATGTAAGTAATAGAAATACAAAAGGAATACTAGAACACAAACATGGATACGCACTGGCAAAGGACCATTTTTAATTTCTATATTCATCAAAAAGCACCATATCTTAGTATATCCAGATCAACATTAACATGGATTACTACTGGCAAAGGACAATCGTCAATTACAAGACAAGAACTCTTCAGCAAGGGCATATTTATTCGTGAATGACATATCACAGAGTCATAAACTCACCAAAATCGACAATATATGACTGCCCTGGCCAATGCATGTCCCAAGCCAAACACAATGATGATCAACCACAAGCAAAATAATAATCACCCAAATCTAAGATCATATTAAAATATAAATTAAAACACGTATGCACAAGTTTAACACATGAACAAAATAACTATAAATTCTTGAAATAATATTGTATCATTTTTTAAGACTAAATTTACAAGAAATAACATTTGATCCCTTCAAATATTTTAATTCTATTAGATTTCTTCATATCTACATTTGGAGTTATAATGTTCCCATTCTACAAGAAATAGATTAAATACCTTCCTAATGTTTTTTTATTAGCTAAAGAGATAAGCCACTTTAGCTAGGAAAAACAGACAATCAGACTCAACCAAAAAACAAAAACCGAGAACCACCTAAAACAAAACCAAACTGCAGAAAAACTGCAGGAAAAAAAAAAATTCCTGTTTTCTTTTTCTTCTCGATTTTCTTGGCAGCCAAACAGAGTATAAAATATATATATATATATACCATAAAATCAAAACCATACCAAGGAAGATGCTGACTGGATGGACGAGTGCGGAAGAACCGGGAAAGGATGGAGGCCGATTTGCTGCTGGAAGAGAAAAGTAGACAGAGATCAAAGAGAGAGAGAGATACATACTTAGAGGGGGAGAGAGAGAGAGAAAGGGGAGATATATACCGGAACACCGCACGGACGTGGCCGGAGTCGGATCGGAGGAGAATGGCCGGGCCGGAGCGAGAGATAAAGGAATCGCCAGAGAGAGAATGGAGAGGAAGAGAGCTGAGAGGGAGCAAGAGAGCTGAGAGGGGAATGGGGTACGGTAGCCAGAAAGCAGAGGGAGAAAGCTGAGAGGAGTGAATGGTCTGGAGATAGCGCGGGTTTCAAAATAATAAATTCAAGTTACCCGCAATTTTTTTTACCACGCTTTTTATAAAAGCGTGGTAAAACAAATACCACGCTTTCATAAAAGCGTGGTAACAAATACTGTAATTTTTGATAAAATAAATTCTGAAAAAGTAAAATCAAAAGAAATAGATTTTTACCACGCTTGTTTTTCAAAGAGTGGTAATTTTTTACCACGCTTTTATAAAAGCGTGGTAAAAAATACCACGCTTTAAAAAAGCGTGGTAAAAAGGCCCCGCTTTTCAACAGCGTGGTAAAAATTACCATGCCTTTATAAAAAGCGATGTTAAAGTTAAAATTTAACATCGCTTGTGTAAAGCGTAGTAAATCAAAGCGTGGGTAATAGCCGGTTTTTTTGTAGTGTGTCTTAAATAGGCTTCCTAATTAACAATCAAAGAAAAAACCTAGAGATATTTTTGTCACATTATGCTCATATGTACGTGTCTATTATTTAGGCTAGTGTAAAACCCATATTTTTACATCTGTATAGGTGCATGTGTGGGACATTGTTTTAGAGCTAAAACTCTAACGTACATGTGGCTTTTCGAACATAAAGTACATAGATTCTAGTTTCTCTCATTTGGCAGGTGATGTAATGAAAGGGATAGAAAAGTGAACATGTCTCTCTCTTGGATCCTTGAGCACATAGGGAATAAGAACAAGGAAAATATCTAGATCTTCTTTTATTAAAAATCAGTCGATACTGAATCCAATTATCTCAACAACGAAATAAGGGCTTCTTTTTTTTTTTTTTTTTTTTTAATGAATGAGCAGCTTTATAAAACCAACAACTAAGCAATTACAATTTCTGCAAAAAACCTACATAAATCAGGGTTATGTAACATACTACAAAACCCTCCAAAACAAAATCAACAACTAAACAAGCTAGCAAACTGCACAAACAACTCAAAACTAGACGAATATCCTTATATCAATCCCCCATTTGCAGCAGATGGTCTCATTGCCCCTAGTTTTCTTGAAATTTTCTTTGCTGATAACACGGGATCTAACCTCTCATTTGATCCTTTGGATAATATGATCTTCTGACAAAGGATGAGTGCCATGTTTTAACTCATTCCTATTTTCCAGATATGGTAAACAGTAGACCCAAGAGCAAGCCTACACACATAAGCTTTAAGAATTTTCTTTCTCCAATGCTGCACTCCTTCTTCAATGACATCTTCCCAGCAGGTTGGAGAAAAATCCAGGCCACAAAGCTTCATGATTTCATTCCAAACTCTCTTGCTGTAGCTACAACAAATGAGACCTTTATGTAAGCTATATATCCTAACTTAGACAAAAATTCTAAAGTTACAAAAAACTTTAGAAAATAAATGAAATAAAGAGAGAGTTATTAATAGAGTAGTCCCTATGGTTTAGAGATGGTTCAATTAAATCACTCCCCATGATTTAAATTTTATCTTAAGATCCTTGAGCTATACATATAAGCTATGTTATTAAATAATTTTTTTTTTAGTGACAAAAAGAAGTTTAATTTATATTTTATAAGAATCCAAAATGTCATATTTTTCTCCCTTAATGTTTTGTCTTTTATATTTATTTGATGCCTAAATGTACTCATTATTCTTTTATTTTGATTTAGGATGCAATTGGAGGTGTTAAATGCAAAACAAAGCTAATTGAGCGATTTTGGATAGTTTCGACATCACTTCGTAATCTGCATATAACTCTCGTATCCAAGCTCCAATTGAGATGATTCAAGATGCTATGAAATACCAAGAAAAATCTCTACAACTTTCATGTTTTGAGTTTTGAGAGATATTGACCGCATCAAAGTCGAAATCGGGTTTGAAGTTGCAGCACCTACACTGTTGACGTTCTAGAACGTTCCTTAGCAAGTTGATTCCAATTTTCGTGCAAATTTGGTGCACGAAAATCCAGCTGAAAACACCACTTTCCTACTTATATTAGGACTCTATTTTATTTTTAATATTTTCCTTAATTAATCAGATTTTGATATTATTATTTTAGGATAATATTTAGAATATCTTTAAGAGATATGTATATTGTTATTTTAGGATAATATTAAGAATATTTTTAGGAGATTTTGTAGGCTTTTAATAAGGGGCATGAACGTGTATAACGAAGAGGGAAATCATCAAACTAAAAGAACTCTCTCCCCTCTTCTCTAACTTATCCTTTGAGTTTTCATCATGGCTCTGCTAAACTTTTATCATTGGTCGAAGGAAACGGAAGCGTGGGAATCAAAAAACTGTGAGATCTCAATTTATGCTTTGAGTATCGGATATTCTTTTATGCCTATTTTCATGATTGTCTCATTTAATTACTAGGAAGCCTACTAATTTATTATTCGTTGCAATCTACTGCTATATTAGATATCAAATCCATAATTGTTTGATCCCTCTAATTTGTGAAGCAACTAAGATTTAATGATTTGCTGCGTCAGAAATTATTAAATCTTAGGAAGAACGTCCGATGAAATTAAATGCAACTGTTTGCGCTTGTATTGTTTAACTTCATCGATACTTCTAATTCTTAAGGCTGCTACTAGATTAAACCTTTAACGCTTGTCTTGAGTTGTTTAGTAGTTAAAGTTAATTAGATTGCTTGTATTCAAAGTATGAATTAATATATGCTTGCATCGATGATCAGTTGTAAAATTCTAATGGTGGATGTTGACTTCAACCAAAGTTTGTTTTTTTGATTGATTTCGATATTTTAAATTGAATTGTTCCTTAGTTGTTCTTCTTAAAATTATTTTCGTTATACTCAAACCCCTTATCCTTGTTCACGTAATATAAATTGGGTTGAATACTCTCCGTGAGAACGATCCTTACTTGCACTACTACATATATTTTTAGGAGTATGAATTTTATTTTTTGTTGTCTGCGATAGCACACCAATATTTAAGGTATGTTTGGTACTTTAGAATGATGATTATGTAAGAACAATAGTGAGTATGACTAGAAATATAAGAAAGTAGGATACAATGATCATGCCAAATATTCATTCATTGATTGATTGATAACGTACAACACATGAATGATCAAATTTTATAACCGTAATGCAACAAGATTTAAACCAAATTTTCTAAACTTTTTTTGCTTATAAAATTAATATCACAAAAAAAAAAAAAAAAAAACAAAGAGAAAAATCCAATTCGTATTTGTGATCATCCTCCCATGCGTGTGGCGAGTGACGACATATAATATACTTTTGTGTGGTGGCATGGGGAGGAGTGGGTGCAAGCTTCCCTCATCCTCGTACAGTGAAGTCTGTGTACGATGTTGTTGAGAAAGGACTGGCAGCCTCCCCTTCCCTGCCTGCAGCCCTTGGGTTTTACGCCTTAAAAAAAACATGCCTGTAATATAGAGGACCAATACTGCCGCCCCCCCCCCCCCCCCTTCTCGGCCAAATAATATAGAGGACAGTACTGCCACATTGAGTGGCTGAAATTAAGAAAAATCGGTACAGGCCATGTGACATGGTTATAAACCATAGACAGAGACAGAAAAATTTAATTTCACATGTATGGTTATAGCACTTGTCTTCTTATAATATTCGCCATGGGAATAATATATACTTTCAGAAGATCTAGAAGATCTTCAAAGGATTAGATGAGATGTGAGATTTTAACGTTCAGATAGTTTCAAATTATAAATTTCTGAGAAATCGAGAGAATGT
This sequence comes from Betula pendula, assembly GCA_900184695.1. Lineage (NCBI taxonomy): Eukaryota > Viridiplantae > Streptophyta > Magnoliopsida > Fagales > Betulaceae > Betula > Betula pendula. The sequence continues at coordinate 20,649 of FXXK01000952.1, read as the reverse complement.
AGATCGAACTGTGTAAAAATTAGGGTTTGCCAGACAAAATCCTTAGATAGAGTGATTGTCTGTGTATGTATAGGTGTTAAAGTGTTAGTTGTTTTGCTTGTAATCGGTTGCTTTTGATATAGAATTGTTCATTCATAAAAAATAAAAAATAAAAAAAATAAAAATACAACTAGTCTCCTCAGATGTTATGTTACCATGTAAAAAAAAATAATAATAAAAAGATGAACTGAAAATAAAATAAAATGAAATCAGATAATTAATACTAAATATTACAGTATAATATCAAACTATATATATATATATATATATATATATATATATATATATATATATATATATATATATATATATAATGATATATATATATAATAAATAAATCAACAAATATATGATATGAGTGACAAGAAAAATCTCGCTCGGCAAGCATCCCAAGAAATATTTAATATCACAATTAAACAAAACTAATAAACTCTCCGAACAGCACAAAAATGTCGGCTTCGTGATAAAAACATGAATTATAATCTTACGTAATGTTTGTAGAATTCAACAGTAAGAAGGGATAAAAAAAGAAGGGAAAAAACTACTGCATTTTGCATGTATTAATGGTGGCAACAAGTTTAACATGAATAGAACGAAGATGATCGAAGAACCGTAACACTATGTTTTCCTCATTTTTTTTTTTTAAAAAAAAAGTATCCATATAATCTCTTAAAAAATTAAATTTTAATCCCCCCAAATTTTTTAATTTAATTTTTTAGTTTTACCCGACTTCAAATGCTAATTCCGCTCTTATTTGGGCACTTATAAGATCACTAGTAGTATTTCTTCTGCCTTAATTCTAAAATTACATAACTAAATTATGAGAAACCAGCGACTGTTTTTCATTAGTACGTACACTACAAAAACAAAAACAAAAACAAAAAGCTCTTTTACCACTTAAAAAAAAAAAAAAAAAATTTGTATTTTACATCACTTTATCAAAGTGATGTAAAAAATTTACCACGTTTTAGCAAAAAGTAAAATTTTACATTGCTTTGCCAAAGTAATGTAAAAAATTTACATCCCTTATTTAAAAGGGATGTAAAAATACCCCACATTATAGCAAAGTGATGTAAAAATTTACACATCTTTAGAGCATTTTTAGCAGCCTCGGCTAATTTTACTAGTCAATTTAACCAAAAATCACATTCTCTCTATTTTAACCATCAACTTTTTTAAAGCACCCTTAGCAGCCTCAGCAAATTAATTATCCACTATCACTATTCCATTTAAATATTATTTTTCATAGATTTGTTTATTCTTTCTCAAACATTTATATTTTTTGAATATTTGTCTTTTAAACGGTCATATCTTTTTAATATTTATCTTATTCTAACACTCATGTTTTGAAATTTTTTTTGTCTGTTTTTTTAACGGTCATATTTGTGAATTTTTGTCTTATTCTAACGGTCATATTTTTAAAAATTTATCTTTTTCTTAACGGTCATATTTTTAAAATTTGTCTTATCCTAATGGCGTCGTGCAAGAGGAGAAGAAATGGGAGAGGAAGGAAGAAAAAAGAAAAGAAAATAGGGGAGGCAGAGGTGCGTAGGAAACAAAAGGAGAATGGAAAAAAAGAAGAAAAAAGAAAAGAAAAAAAGTGAGAGAGAAAATATAATTTTTTAAATGTTTGATGGGTGAACAGTACTCATCACTAGTTTAATGAGTACTGTTCACTCATCAGATATTTTGGGCTAAATTGTTGAGGCCACCAGAAGGAATTTTTACACTTTTTGATTAAATTGCCTTAACAAAATAGCCAAAAAAACGATATAAAACTCGACAGTGTTAAATTTAAATCCCCCTGGTTCCCCTTTCCCTCGAGTACCGTATATACTCCCGCTATTTTCTCTCTCTGTCCACCGCTATTTTCTCTCCCTCTGCCGATGAGCCCCTCTCTCTCTCTTCCGCTTCCGGTGAACCCCTCTAAAGGTACGTATCTCTTTCCTTCGTCTTCTTCTTCAGCCTTCGGTCTCTCTCTCTCTCACCCCCATATATTCCGCAGCCGCCGACCAGCAACAAACACCACCCACAAAAGCACCGTCGTCAGGGGCAGAGGGAGGGGGGGTCGAGAGGGGTCAAATGCCCCCCCTCACCTCCCAAAAAATCCCTTTACCCGGGTAAAATTTTTTTGGATGTCCCTAGTTGCCCATCAGCCGCTCATCAGGGGGGGCATCGATTTTACACCGGCAACTATTTTTTAAGAGAACTGGGATTTACGCTCAGCCGCCGATGTGATTTTTTTTCTTGGAACTGTTTGTCTATTTCAGAGTTATAAAATTAGGTTATACGAAGGTAGAAGAAGAAAGAGGGGGAAGATAACTTTTTTACTTTTGCAAAACGCAACATTTCAGTAAAGCAAAACGCGCCGTTTAAAAAGGGTTTGAGAAACGCTGGTTTTTGTTTTTTCATTTGACGCCTTATAACTTTTATAATGTTAAAAGTGGAAAGGAGTTACTTTTAATGAGGAATGAGGATTGTAGCAGACTATAAAGTTTAAACATTTTGTTTTTTTATTTCTTTTTCTTTTTCTTCTAAAAGAGCACGGTATCAATAACTTTAAACCTAAGGTTAAGTATATATATAAAACATTAGTGCGATTTGATTTAGCTAAACAGTAAAACTGATGCTTAACTTGTCTAAGTACGATTTGTGATTAGTGTATTTTTTCGGATGGCCAAATTTGTCTAAAAAAATAAAAAAATTCAAGTACATAATTAAATTTTTATACTGATTAAGCTTTTATATTTAGATTACTCTTTTAAATTAATTGTTTACAAGTATATATAGTTTTTGTTATATATTTTAATTATATAAAATATATAATTGTAGTTAATTAAGATTATGGATAACAACAATAATTTCATTGAACTCTAATCAAATTCTAAAAGAGCACGTATCGATATAAATTTAGCAAATTTGTTATTGGATCTTTGCTTAAGAAAAAAAAAATTGATTATCATAATAATGATAGAGACTAAATTCAAAGAGAATATCTACAAAAAATGACCTTGTGAACATGTTAATTGTGATTTTCTAAAAACATAATTTAAAAAAAACATGGCATCCTTTTAATTCAGTATGGTTTAAAGAATATGTTGATTAGTTAGAATACAATATTTTATTAGTTATTTTTTAATATTTTTAATTAAATTTTGTTCAGCTTTAGTGTTTTTCACAAAAAAAAAAAAATCTTGACTCTGCCACTAACTGCCGTGTTGGCTCACCAGTAGCAATGTAGTCACCGGCGTTGTCATTTTCTTTCTTCTCTCTCATCCGCATCAGTTAACACTCGAAAATTAGGATAAGAAGCTTTGATTTGCAGTGGATTTTTTTTTTTAAAAAAAATTACTCTTACATTCCAATTGCAGTGAATGTGGGTTTTTTCTAAATCTGGGTTTTGTTATTGTGCTGTTTAAGGTTTAATTGAGAAAGAATGTGTGTGGGTAGGTTTGATATGGCCGAATGGCCAGATGAGTTATGGGGATTGATTTTTGGTGTTGAAGGGGAAATTTTAGGTGGGTGTTTCAATTTCTCTTTGGGTGTCTCTGCAACCGATTGAGTGTTTGTTTTCTTGAGAATTTGGGTGGAGATTGCATTACCATCCCATGTACTTTATGCTTTGGTTGAATTGGCGGATTTCAAGGGGAAAGAGAGGATTTTTGTTAGGTGCTAAAGGGAGGTCGTGTTAGGTGCTGAAGGGATTCTGACCAAAGGAGAAGAAATAGGGCAGAAGGCAAAAATGGGGGAGAGGAAATGATGGGTCTCAAATAATGAAAGGAGATACGGAATAAAAAATTGAAATCATGTAGAAAAAACTATTTGTTGTATATCACTGTGACGCACATAATACGTTTATCAGTCACTGCTTGGACCATTTATGCTGCATGCTTTCCTCAAATTCTGGAAGTGTTTGCAACCTTTTTTCTTGCAACATGATGCTACTTTGAGTTGCTTTAAGTCGTCTACTGAATCTGCTTTTCCTGCTGCTTATGGATCTTATATGAAGAAGTGACTTCAAAAGGCTTTGGTTTCTAGAGAGAAATTTGCTTTTTTCATTCTTTATGTGTAAAAAGGCTTTCGTTCCTCAAAGTCTTGAACCCACACGGGGCTGGACTAGAATTTTAGGTGGAAGAACAAGAAAAAAGACTTTTTAGGTGGGTATAAAATTAATTTTAGAATGTCTATCTTAGAAAAAACATATAATTTAGAGGATTTTTTTTTTCTAAATTTGAAGATTTTGGGGGGCTCCTGCCTCCCCCTCCAAAGGGCCCATGTAGTTCCTGAAAACAATATGTGAACTGTTTGGAAAAAGATATTCCAAAACAGAGTACTATAGTTGTGAATTTTTTTTTTTCTCTCTGTTACTTAGCTTTTCAATTCCTTATAAATCTATTTGGAGGTCTTTGTTCATTATTGTAGCCTCTTAGATTTCATTTGGTGATCAATACGAAATAGTCTCTTAGAAGTTTTTTGAATTCCTTAATGTGATATATTTTGGGTGTGTTTGGCTGGCTGAACTCGAGCCTTTCTGTGATTGTTTGTTAGAAATAACATCCTGTTGTCATACCTTAAATATCCCATTTAATTTCCCTTTCTGTTTTGACTTGTCACGCAAGATTGGTTATGGGATTGAGAGATTCTCCAATGAGTTTGTAGTTCTTTGAAGATGATGGAAATATCATCTGGTGGGGCTTTTTGATGTTTATTGCCATAAATCCCAAGGCAGCCTGCTATGTTTAGTGAACAAGACTGTTTCAGTGCAAAGTCTCGTTTTTTTTCTATCAAAGAGGCTAATTTCTTATGCTATTTAGTCATCTAAGCATCTGATGGACACACAAGAGGATTGCTTATTCATGCGATTTTGCTAGAATTAGAACATGTGGCATGTTGCTGAAGCAGATGTTTCTAGAAATGTTTTTTCGTGGTTATCACAAGATATGGCCATTTAAAAGATGGTAGTATGATTGCAAAAGTTGCTTGCAGGATGGTAGATATGCTGCCAAGATTTTTAAGAGAGCTAAGCCTATATTAGTGACTGCTTCTATTGTGCTTCTTCTTTTTCTAGAAATAAGCTTTCTTCATCTTAATTTTATTTTCTTGGGAGTTTATTCTGACTCATAGCAATGACAATATTCCATTTTTACAAAGGGCTCTGTTAGAAATAGTGTGATGTCTATTTGTGGTATGCTAAATTTCTGTAATGGCTCCATTACTTCTTTTCCAAAACTGAAAATGATGCATTTTGTTTTGAGGTTAAGAGGGTTAGTGGGTGTAGTTTATTAATAACGCAAGTTTTCTGGGGTCTTGCAGGTGCATGGTCAGCATTTGGTGGTTGATTCTATCCAAGGAAACGAGTAGGGAGTTCTAGCTTTTCGTTAACCATCTTTGCAGATTATAAAACTGGTAAAATTATTTAGTTTCAACACCAATACATTATTTTATTGGATTTACCTTTTTTATCCAAAATACTATACATTCAGGGGCTTCTTTTTTTTTTTTTTTTTTTTTTTTTTTTTAATTTGTTGGCAAATGGTAGGTGAGGGGGTGCTTAGGATTGGTCTCATAACCAGAACGGATTTGATAGTCTGATAAGCTCTGTAAATTTGGCTCCATCTAATTTAGTTGCGTGACAATGTCAAATGCTGGAACATGTGAAGATTTGGTAGGAGTACCTACCCTTGTATTTTGTTTTGGATGATTGATGAAGTTTTCTGTATATCAACGGATTTGATACGTTGAACGGAGGTAGGCCTTCATCATTTTTCATGTTGCTTTCCTCACGTGTTCTTTTTTGTCTGCTCCTCTTTTGTACTTGTGGGCAGTGATTTCGGCACCCACATTAATGGAAGACAGAAATGTTGCATTTTGTGTTCGAAAAAGTAGTATTATGCTTACTCTATTTATGGAATTCATTTTTTTAGGCTTTTGATTAACAAAAAAACCAAATTATTTAGTAATATTGTAATTTTGTTCAATGGGTTGTAGTATTTTATATTTGTCTAATATCAAATTTAGTTCATTTGATCACGTGGTTTGAATAGGTTGTGTTTTTTCCTTTTTTTTTTGTAATGAAAAAAGAAAAAAAAAATATATATATATAATATACTATATATATAAAGATGTAAAAAAAATTTTACATGGCTTTTCCTTTTGACAAAAGCAATGTAAAAGTTTTTACATTCCCTTTGTCAAAAGTGAAGTAAAATTTTTTTCGTAGCCTCAACTTTTACTTCTCTTTTAAAAGGATGTTACAAAAGCGATGTTTACATTGCTTTGAAGACTAAAAGGGATGTTAAAAAAATGTTGTAAAACAGCTTTTTTTTTTTTTTTTTTGTAGTGGTATGATTCAAAGATAGAAATGGGAAATTTTTAAATTTGTTAAAACTTATCTTGCAGCAATCTAGCCGGAGGAACTCTGAGAACAAATAACACGTATGAGCCGAAGCTTGTGGCCCTGCCCATCAAAGTTACGTAAGGGGGCTAACATGTCAGATATAGCATATATAGTAATGGCAATAGCCAAATAGGACTTATTACTGCCCAGGAAACTAACCAACTCTCTGTATATAGAGTAAATAGCATACATAGAGAGTTGGGAATTCACATTTCTTATGCCTAGGAAAAGTCTTTTTCCTCCTAAACAACAATAATGCATATAGTGGCGGAGCCAAGAATTTGTCTCGGTAGGGTCGGGATTAAAATAAAGCAAATGTAATCATAGGATAATTTGTTTTCCTCTTTATATACTATATTTTTATTATAATATATAAAATTAAGGTAAACACAATTCAAAATATAAATTATAACACAATATGTGTATCATAAAAATTATATAGACTTCATAAATATTCATAATTAATATATTAGTAAGTTAACATGTAGCTAGTACAAAAAAAAAAAACAAACAAACAAACAAAGTGTCTAAAATGACGTACCTGAAATGTTTAAAAATCTACTGAAACTTGTTGCACCTGAAAAATCCCAAAGTATAAAGAAAATCTTATATAAAATGTCAATGTTCTAAGCATTAAATGAAATGCTGTAAATTCAAACTATTAACTAATGACTATAACTAGTTTTTGAGCATTAAATAAAATGTTACAATGCGACTATGATTACTAATTCTGAGCATTAATAGTTTTTTTTTTTTCTAGAAAACTATTAACTAATGACTACAACTAGTTTTTGAGCATTAAATAAAATGCGACTATGATTATTAATTCTGAGCATTAATAGTTTTTTTTTTTCCTAGAAAACTATTAACTAATGACTACAACTAGTTTTTGAGCATTAAATAAAATGCTACAAATGCGACTATGATTATAAAGTTTAACCTACACAGTATAGGCTTCACTGTGACCAGTCTATCTACACTACACGCAGTTACACTCACAACCATACCACTGACTACGCATTAAATTTTCATTGCAATTAAAGCTTACATGGCCCCATGTAATGAAAGGACTATTAACTTATTAAGAATACTAAAGAATGACAAGTAAGAAAAAAAAACACTTATGAATGGAGAGGAAGACAAAGACGAAAAGCAACTGCAGAGCATTCTGAGACTCTGAGTAGAAGAGAGCTTTCACTTTCAGGCTTCATCGCTTCAACGTAGCAGCAACGAGGAAGAAGAAAAACATTTGAAGGGTGGTAGGTAAAAAAATGTTATAAAACGTGTCATTCTTAAATTAAATCTTAGTTTTTTTGGTTGTGTTAATTTAGTTATAGAATAACCCAAATTTGAAGGCATCTCAATTTTTTAAGGAGTTAGGTTGACTAAGTGATGTGGATTTTACGGATCAATAATAAAAAGACCACTCGCAATAGGACGAATCCTTATAGGATAGGGCTATGTGGAGGGTGTCGAACCTCAATGACTGTTTCTTTGACCGGATGCTTATCAAATACTCAGAATTAATTCTAATCTAACTCAGAAAAATATTTTGTTGTTTTGAAAACTAAATTAAAGCTTAAACACGTAATGAAATATAAGGAAAGAAACATAGGAATATGACTTCACCACAAACCTCATACCAATGGCAGATTGTATTCATATGGGATTCTCACTACATGTGTGATATGATGTGCATAATGGGTGTCAACCATATGACAACATCGACAATAAAACACTTTAATTAGAAGGTGATGATAACCCATCTTCGGTTGGCACGAATCGTCCACCTAAACTCTAGTTGTGGTACGATCCGTCTTCCCTAGGTATGGCCTATAAAACCTTCTAATGAGCATACACATTATCAAGAAATGAGTATAACCCATCTTCGGTTGGCATGATCCGTCTACCTACGTTACACTAATCTAAGATGTAGTACGGATCATCTTCCCTAGGCATGGCCTATCTAATCCCTTGATTTTATGTCAAAACGTACCATTGCATAGCTATCATTCCTATAATCACAGAAAATAGAAATGTTGATTTCATTCAAGACAAATAAACTTCTTATAGACAAGATAGAATTTTCATCAAGAACAAGTATGAGCATTGAATCGATTACAAATGTTTTGTAAAACTCTAAGCTATGCAATCATCACTCATATATTGAAATTCCCAAAATAAAATACAATCAAACCATGGATTTGGAAAGGGCTACATCAATTCCTATGAATACGAAATTAGCTACTCATGGAGGATATGGAATTCTCTATTGCATTAGAGAAATCCATTCCTTGAATGTTGTGAGCTGCTGGTCGTTCCCTCGATGAACTTAGAACCCTAATTCGTGCTTGATCTCAGAAGAATCGACCTTTTGGATAAGAGGTTCAGCACCTATTTGAATCCACCTTCAATCCCTAAAAATCACCATCCAATCCCTTAAACTAAGGGATTTAGTCTTCCCAATCCCTCATTGCGAGGATATGGAGTCAAAGCCATCCTTTGAGGGATCTCAGAGGTGAATCCGCACTTAACCCCATCTTCTAGGATCCTTTCTCTCCCCAAATCAAGTGCAGATCTGAAATCAGATTCTGGTGCGACCGAGTTCGCTCGAGCTAAATGTAGAGATCGCTCGAGCCATGTATGTGCAGCTTCGCTCGAGCTAAATTATGATATCGCTCGAGCCAAGTTTGGGTGGAAGGATTATCTGAGGCCTTTTCAGCTGAGATATCGTCTCGGATGAAACCCTCATGACCACACCCCGCAGAGCCTGAGTCGTCTGGAATATCATGAATGATTATGGGAGGACTTTCAGCGACTCTCGGAGTTGACACATCTTTAGGAGGAAACGAAGGTGTGGGCAAAGGGAAGCTCGGCTCGGAGTATATTACAGTATGACGGCTGTCCCTTCCTCTCCCCGAGAGCCAACACCTGTCCCTTCATCATCCTTGGGACGAGTTTAAATAGGGCTGGCCCACTAGGTTCTTCTCCACTCTCACCGTTTCCTCCATTGTCGCCTGATTTTCCCTCTTCTTCATTTGTCTGAAACCCTAACCTTTCTCAAAATCTTCTCAAATCTCTCTCACAATGTCGTCTTCTTGTTCTGAAAGTGCTTCCTCCAGAGAACCCAATACATCTCCTCATTCTTGCGATGAAGAAGACGAAACGCTTCACGCTGATGAAGGTTCTGTTGAGGCGGAGGGCGACGGCGCTAGAGTTGAGGAGGAGGTTCCTCCAATCGAGGATGGAGCTAGGGTTCCGATCTCCTATCTCCCTGTAGAGAGAACTGTCGATCCGAGTCTCACTCCAGCAGATGAACCGCGATTACGCCATAATTTTGACATTCCTCCTGAAGTTTGCCTTCATTTTAAGGATCCTCAGGGGAACTTCACCGGCGGTGAGGTATGTCTCATTGACAAAATGTTTATGGCCGGGCTTCGTCTCCCATTTCACCCTATAGCCCGAGAGTTTCTAGAATATTTACAAGTAGCTCCAAGCCAAATCGTGCCTAACGGTTGGAGATACTTTTTTGCTGCATACATATTATGGCCCATGATTCTCGAGGGACAACGAATGTCCATTCGGGAATTCTTCTCCATTTACCGAGTGCAACAGTACCGAGATGGAACCATTGGCTTCCAAGTTCGGACAAAGCCACTTTTTCTGAACCTGCCTTCAAGCCTTTCCAGTAACAAGGAATTGAGGCATGGATATTTCTACGTTTCAGGCGGTTGGGAGTGTTCTCCTCATGAGACTTTATCTGATGTGCGAAGGATTCCGCGACAATGGAGAGCCCCTAGCGCTGAAGGTATGCAAACATCTTGGCCCTTTCCTTTTTTTTTTTTTTTTTTTTTTTTTAAAAAAAAAGTACTGATTCCATACTCATTTTTACTCCCAGCCCTGGGAATTCCTCATCTTAGCCGGGATGAGGTTATTAGAGTCAATACCATGCTCGCCTTTTCCCGAGACTATATAAATATAGAGAGGATGCAGTTTGACAATATCGTAACGACTGAGAACATGAGGAGGTACCTGGGCTATCAGATCCCCGAGAATAAGTCTGTTTGGAGGAAGAAAGGTAAGCCCAAGAAGGTTCAACCACCGAAATGAGCTGCTCCTGAAAAATCAACCCGAGCGGCTCCTGAAAAATCTAGCCGAGCGGCTCCTGAGAAGTCTAACCGAGCTGCGTCTAAGCCAAAGCAAAAGGCTAAGAAAGGCCCAACTAAGCCTCCAACGAAGCCGGCCTCAGAAGTTAGACGAGCGCCTTTTTCTGAGGTCCCGAGAGGACCGCCTTTGGAAGATCCTGTTGATGTATCCCAAGGCCCCACTTCCGTCCCGGTGCAAACTCTATTATCTGAGCTGCGCCGGGACAAGGCTGCTCCATCCGCCCAGCAGATGGCTGAGATTGAAGAACTCTTGGCCTCGGTAGAAAACGAACCTGACTCTGATCCTAAGTCTGACCACCGAGAGGGTTCGGCGGAGCCAGAAGCTCCGAGAAAGAAATGCATGGGCGATGCCATCCGAGCTGGCCCAGTTGGGGGCAGGGTCAAGACCGTTGCTCAGAAGAAAAGGAAAAACTTAGATAAAGGGAAGGCCCCCATTGGGGAAAATCCAAAGAAGATGAAAGGAGACAACCCTGGCATTAGCATGAGTGTACATCTGAGTGATTTGATTGACGAAGCTAGCTTCATATACTCCGAGCCGAGCTTCCCTTTGCCCACACCTTCGTTTCCTCCTAAAGATGTGTCAACTCCGAGAGTCGCTGAAAGTCCTCCCATAATCATTCATGATATTCCAGACGACTCAGGCTCTGCGGGGTGTGGTCATGAGGGTTTCATCCGAGACGATATCTCAGCTGAAAAGGCCTCAGATAATCCTTCCACCCCCCAGGCTCAGTCCTTCCAAGCTGATATGGGCCTCCCAGCTTTATCTCCGAGAAGAAGGGAAGACGTGCCAACTTCTTCTCTAAGTCCTGTGGCTGAGCAATCCAAGGCTACTCCAGGGGAGACTTCAGCCCGTAAACTCCCCATTCATTCCCTAAAAGAGGGTCTGCATGGATGTCCACTTGAAGCCCTCCAGTCTTTAGCGCCTGAGAATTACCTGCGAAGGCCTGGAGTGGGTAGGACTTCTTCTGAGAGATTTGCTGACATTATAGTCCATCACCAGATCGAGGTGAGTATATATTGATATTTGTAAAGTCTTCTATCTGCCTTGGTCTTTTTTTTAACTCTTTGATTTTTTCGTTTCAGTCTGCAGTGAAGCTTTCGGTTCTGTACCGAGAGTATCAAGAGTACCTGAAGGAGAATCCTGGTAATTTGACCGAGATGCGTGCGAAGTTGAAGAATTTGGAAGATGAGGTTCTTCGCTTGAAGGGTTGTGAAGCCGAAGCAGGTCGGCTAAAAACTGTGTTATCCGAGAGTCAGCAACATTTGTCGTTGGTTGAGGCTCAGCTTGCAGAAAAAGATAGACAAATATCTATGTTAAAGCAGCAAGCTCAAGACTCTTCCCGTTTGCAAGGGCAGCAAGCTCAGAAGATTTCAGATTTGGAGGCCCGGTTGAATGTCTCAGAAATAGTTGTAACCTCTCTGGAATCCACTCGGGATGTCTTGAGCGAAGAGGCAAGACTTGCAAAGGCTCGGGAGGAGGAGGTCGAGAAAGAGTTGAAGGCTGCCACTCAGCGATTCGAGGAAGCTGAGGGAAAGTGTGAATACCTCAAGAGACAATTGTCTTATTTCAAGGTAAAAGCGGCTCGGTATTTCAAGCAACTGTCTCTTCTTCCTTGGCTTCGAGATCATAGCTGGGCTCGGGGTTTTAACTGGGGTTTTGAGGCCTTTCGTACGTTGGTGTTACACCCCAACCTTTTTGATTTCGAGCCTAAAATCGTGAAGTCTGATTTCCTCCCTGTTCCCGAGACTGCTCGTGGCGAACTTCATTATATGGGAGAAGAGTTTTTTCCAGATGTTCTGAACTGGACAGAGTGGATGAGCTTTCCCACAGATCCTGCTTTGCCTCAGCTTCCCTCGGACGTTTCCGAGTCTGACTCCTATGATACAGCTGATGAAGATTCCAGAGACGGTGGTTCATAGGATTTTTTTTTTTTGCCTTTGTGTTGAGCCATAGACTTTGTGTAAAGCCACACATACTTTTGTACTTTACTGAATTTCTAAGAGAAAACTTTTGATATGTTTACCTTTCTGACAAGAATTAATAACTGACCAAGAATTAATAATTACCGAGAGGAAATAATTACTGAGAGGCAATAATTACCGAGAGGCATTTATTAACCGAGTGGCCACTGTTATTCCTGGAATTCGTTGACTAGAGCCTATATCCCCCCGAGAACCGAGCCAAGACTTAGTTTTGGCTTGGTCTCTCGTTTTGATAGTCAATTAACTTCAGCTTTAGATGAAGATTTTTTCCATACTTCATCAACTAACTTCGGCGCTAGATGATGAAGATTTTTTCCATACTTCATCAACTAACTTCGGCGCTAGATGATGAAGATTTTTTTTTTTTTTCGTACTTCATCAACTAACTTCGGCGTTAGATGATGAAGATTTTTTCCGTACTTCATCAACTAACTTCGGCGTTAGATGATGAAGATTTTTTCCGTACTTCATCAACTAACTTCGGCGTTAGATGATGAAGATTTATCCGTAGAGACTTTTTGTGGTTGATAAAACCGATCTATATTTGTCTGAGTGGCAAGTGTCTTTTATTGATTTTCCGAAGAAAGAATAAGAATAATACAGCCGTATTTATGGAAAATACTTTTTTAAATGCTCCGCGTTCCATGGCCTTGGTAGTCGTTTGCCTTTCGCTGTTTGTAGATGATATGCTCCCTGTCGGTGATTCTGGATAACTTGGTACGGACCCTCCCAGGTCGGTCCTAGTTTTCCCTCGGTAGGATTTTTGGTGGCGATAGTGACTCTTCTGAGAACCCAATCTCCGAGCTTGAAGCTTCTGGGCCTTACTTTTTGGTTGAAGTATTGGGCTGACTTTTGCTGATAAGCGGCCATTCGCACTGTTGCTTCTTCTCTTTTTTCTGGTAATAAGTCTAGATGTAAGTTGATTCCATCATCGTTGAGCCCGGGGTTGTAGTGAGAAACTCGAAAGCTGGGAGACCCAATTTCAGCTGGGATGACGGCTTCTGTTCCGAATGTGAGGGAATAGGGTGTCTCCCCTGTGGGGGTCCTGGTTGTGGTGCGGTAAGACCAAAAGACTTCCGGGATGAATTCCACCCAGGCTCCTTTCTTCTCGGTCAGTTTTTTCTTCAATATTTTCATAAGAGTTTTATTTGTGGCTTCTACCTGACCATTTGCTTGCGGATGACCGGGTGAAGCAAAGAAATTTCTGATCTGCAGCTTCGCGCACCACTTCTTGAACGGATCACAGTCGAACTGTTTGCCATTGTCGGTGACGAATGCATATGGAATACCATATCGACAGACTATGGATTTCCAAAGGAAGGTCTTGATATTCCCCGTTGTAATTGTGGCTAAGGCCTCCGCTTCTGCCCATTTGGTGAAATAATCCACCGCCACTACTAAGAATTTACAACTTCCTTTTCCTAGTGGTAGTGGTCCCACAATGTCAACCCCCCCATTTGGCGAAGGGCCAAGGTGATGAAATTGGACTTAATTCCTCTGGTGGGCTTTTTTCGTCTCGGGCAAACCGCTGGCATTTGTCGCAATGTCTGACCAGTGCTGCTGAAACTCCATTCATTTTTGGCCAGTAATATCCGGCCCTGACCGCTTTGTGAGCGAGCCATTCTCGACTTCCCATATGGCTTCCACAATGCCTTCGGTATTTCTCTGAGGACAATTTCACCCTCCAGTTTCTGACAAGCACTGAGGAGAGGTAGCTATAACCCCTCTTGTATAGAGTACCCGCTGAGAGGTATCTTGCTGATCGCATCCTGATTTCCGAGCTTTCCTTTTTGCTTCAGGGAGATCCCATTTTTCAAATACTGAGTGATATCCTTAGCCCATTCCGGACTAGGACCTCGAGTTGAATTCATCAATCATTATTTTCAAAATGGAAGGTTGTCAAGACTCGTACCTTACGCTTGATGCGTCGATTTCTTCATCCGACCTGATCCTATCCGAGCTAGGGCGTCGGCTTTGACATTTTCTTCTCTCGGAATTTCCATAAATCCGGTCAAAGCGGCTCGGTATCCCTGGATCTTTGCAAGATACTTGATCATCTTCTCTCCTCGAGCTTCGTAGTCGCCTTGGATGTGACCGGACTATTACCTGAGAGTCACTTCTGACTTCCAATTGGCTCCCAGATTTTTGGCTATCCCGAGACCAGCAGGACTGCTTCGTATCGCTTTTCATATTTAGTGGGGAAGTCCATTTGAGCGTGAATTCCAGCCTTCTTTCCTTGGACTTATCAGCACTATTCCTGCTCCGCTAACTGCCATTGTGGAGAACCGTCACTTAGAAACACCAACGTTTCGCCTCCCCCCGCAGTTCTTTCACCTTTCCGGGACGTTACAAAATTCTAACAAGAGCCGCCATGGCTGCCTTTGATTGGCGGTTCCCGGGTGGAATCGAGTCCACCCCAGTTTGGCCGAAGGGCCGGGTGATGAAGATTAGACTAGATCTTCTGGTGCGGCTTTTTTTCGTCTCCGGGCAAACCGCTGGCATGTTACTCGCAATGTCTTGACGCAGCATGCTCGCTGTAATCTCCAATTCATGTTTTGGCCAGTAGACTATCCACGCGCTGACCCGCTTTGTGAGCGACGCATTCGATTCCCAGCGCTGTGGCTCCACAAGATGCTGTCATGATTTCGCCTGGCAGGACATAACTACACCCTCGCCGATTTTGAATAGGCACTGAGAGGGGTAGCGTGTACACCCCCTCTTAAATGACGTATCGCCACTGGAGAGTGTGCACTGGCTGCTCGCATCCTGACTTAAATCCGAGCTCCCTTTTGTCTTCCAGGGAGATTCCCATCTTTCAAGAACTCGGCGACGATTCCCCCTTAGCACGCGCGATTCGGACTAGGATCCGCTGCAGCTGGGAGTGTGCACGCATGTCATGCATTTTCAGTAATCCGGGAGCGTTTCGGTCAAGCCTCGCTACCTTGATGCCTTGGATGCGCGAGCTTTCCCTCATCACGCCTGATCTGATCCGACGCTAGGCCGTCCGGCTTCCGACATTTTCTTCTCTCCGCGAATCCGTCAATACCATGCCGGTCCAAGAGTCAGGCTTCGGTGTTCCTGGAACTGTGGCAGATACTGACATCCTTCTCGTCTCAACGAGCTTCGCTAGTCGGCCCTTGATGTGAGCGACATGCTGACGCGTGAGAGAGCTCTGACTTCCAACGCTTTTGGCTCGCGCCAAGCCCATTTTGTGGACACCCTGAACAACCAGCCAAGACTCTTCATATTCTGCTTCATTATTCGCTGTAGTGGGAAAATCCATTTGAGGGCGAATGCTCATCTCTGCTCGTTTTCCGGACTCTATCAGTATATTCCTGGCTCGCCCCCTGGCATCCGGCGATAGACCCGTCTTAACGTACGGAACCACCCAAGTTTCGCCGTCCTCCCGGCAGCTGCTTGTGTACAGCTGCCCGCGGGACGTGTAACAAAGAAATTTGTACAAAGGATGCCGCAGTGGCTGCCTTTGAGTGAAAGTTTCGGTGTAAATTCAACTGTCGAATCTCCAAGTTCTATTGCCCAGTTGATTAGTCTTCCCGAGATATCTGGCTTTTGTAGGACTTTCTTCATGGGATATTCAGTGAGGACTCTGATTGCATGTGCTTGGAAATATGGCCTTAATCTCCGAGCTGAGACCACCAAGGCGAATGCCAGCTTTTCTAACCGAGGATATCTCTCTTCAGCTCCATGAAGTGCTTTGCTGGTGAAGTAGACCGGTCTTTGGACTCCACTATCTTCTCGGATCAAGGCCGAACTTACTGCCGAAGGTGACACTGCCAGATATAGGTATAGTATTTCTCCCTCGGTTGCTCTGCTTAAGAGTGGTGGATTACTCAAGTACTCCTTTAACCTTTCGAAAGCCTCCTCACATTCTTCCCCCCAAATAAATGCCTTCCTGAGAATTTTAAAGAATGGGAGGCACTTATCTGTAGACCGGGATATGAACCGGTTTAGTGCTGCTATCCTCCCGGTCAGTTGTTGTAGCTGTTTTGTGGTCCTTGGGGGGTGCATGTCCAGCACCGCTTGTATTTTCTCAGGGTTTGCCTCGATCCCTCTCTGTGATACCATGAATCCTAGAAATTTTCCAGAGGCTACGCCAAAGGCGCATTTGGCGGGATTCAGTTTCATCTGATATCGTCTTAATGTTTCGAAAGTCTCAGTTAGATCTTCCACGTGGCTTTTTGATCGGATGCTTTTGACAAGCATATCGTCCACGTATACCTCCACATTTCGTCCGATCTGCTCTCGGAACATTTTGTTCACCAGCCTTTGGTAGGTAGCCCCAGCATTCTTCAATCCAAATGGCATCATTTTGTAGCAATACAATCCCCGATCAGTGATGAAAGAGGTTTTTTCTTGGTCTACCTCGTGCATGTGTATTTGATTATATCCGGAGAATGCGTCCATGAAACTGAGGAGTTCGTGGCCTGAGGTTGAGTCTACCAACAGATCTATCCGAGGCAAGGGGAAGCTATCTTTTGGACAAGCTTTGTTGAGGTCGGTGAAGTCTACGCACATTCGCCACTTGCCATTTGATTTTTTCACCAAGACTACATTGGCCAGCCACTCTGGGTAGTCTACCTCTCGGATAAAACCCGCTTGCAACAGCTTCTCCACCTCGGCTGCAACCNGCTTGATTCCGTTCTGGGGCGAAACTTCTCCTTTTCTGTTTCACGGGTCTGTGACTTGGATCTACATTGAGCCGATGAGTTATCACCGAGGGCTCTACTCCGGGCATGTCTTCGTGACTCCATGCGAATACATCAGCGTTTCTTCGCAGGAATTCCACCAATACATCTTTCTGCTCTCGGGGCAATTGCGATCCAACCCTGATTGTCTTTTTGGAATCACCGATCTCGAACTCCTCCAGTTCTTCCACCGGTTCTCCAGACATTGATTGCTATTTGCCTCCTTCTTTGAGATTGGACTTTTCCGGCAACTCTTTGAGGGAAGTATTGTAGCATTGGCGTGCTGTCCATTGGTCACCTCTGACTTCTCCCACTCCTTCCTTTGTTGGGAACTTCATCTTGAGATGAGCTGTTGAGGTTATGGCTTCCAACTCATTCAAAGCAGCCCGGCCCAAAATGGCGTTATATGCAGATGGCCTGTCAACCACAAGGAACTTGACCATAATGGTTCGTTGTCTCGGGTATTCTCCGGGAGTCACTGGGAGCTCGATGGACCCCACAGGATAGACCTGTTCTCCCGCAAATCCCACAAGGGGGGATGCTGATGGGATGATCTTGTCTCGGGA
This sequence comes from Betula pendula, assembly GCA_900184695.1. Lineage (NCBI taxonomy): Eukaryota > Viridiplantae > Streptophyta > Magnoliopsida > Fagales > Betulaceae > Betula > Betula pendula. The sequence continues at coordinate 2,792 of FXXK01000952.1, read as the reverse complement.
AATCCCGAGATGCAAGAAAGCTTACCAATACAGGATGTCAGCTGAGCTTCCGTTATCCACCAGGATGCGGCGGACATTGTGGTTGCCGATTTGTATCGAGACAACCAAAGCGTCCGTGTGGGGTCGGCTTATCCCTGCGTAATCATCATCAGAGAATCCGATAATGAGGGAATCTTTCTTGCGCATCTTGAGGGGTCGATCCAATGTGTAGACTTCCCAGCTTTTGGCTTGCCTGGCATAAGCCTTTCTTGCTGAGTTGGTTTCTCCACCCCCTGCAAATCCTCCGGATATTGTCCGGATTTCGCCCAGGACTTGCCGGTTTGCCTAGCCATGGCTTCTGCTCCGTTCTCGTCTTGGTTCTTCCTGTCTCCGTTCATGATTACGAGCCTCTTCTCGCCTGTCTCGGTCTCGGGGATTTGGGAGCGTCTGTGCTCTGTAGTCCCGGTAGGGATACCTTTGTGTCCGGTCGTCCCTCGGTGGATACTGTCGCGGTTGATCCTCCCTCCTTGGATATTGCCGAGGCTGGCGCTCTTCCACCGGGTTATGGTCTCGGTGATCCCTCTGGTCTACCAAGAACTTGACGAGCCTTCCGTTGCCAATGTGCTTCTCAATCAGTAACCTCAGGGTGATACACCCCTCGGTAGTATGGCCATTTGCCTCATGATAGGCACAATACTTATGTTGATTTTTAAGCAGTGGCTCCCCTACTATCTTAGGAGGGCGAACAAACCCTGGATCCTTCTTTATCTCCATAAGGACCTCTGCGACATCAGTATTTAATGGAGTGAAGTTCTATTCACTGTACCTCTTATGGACTCGGGGATTGGTTATGGTCTGAACATCGGGTTCTTTCTTCTTCTTCTTCTCGCCTTCTTTCTGAGCCGGGATGGTTATCTGCCGAGAGAGCCTAAGCTCTCTAAGGTTCTCTTCTTGGTTAATGAACTCTTCTGCTTTGTCCATGAACTCTTGAAGATTGTTTGGCTGCTTCTTTGCTAACTCCTTCATCAGAGCTCCGCCTGGATGGATTCCCCGAAATAGCGCTGCGAAGGCCATTTCATCGGTGACGTTATCAAGAGATAACTTCTCTTGATTGAACCTCATGATGTAGCTTTTCAGGGATTCGTCTTTTCCTTGGACCAATGTCAATAAGTGGCCCGAAGACTTCTTGCGCTTTCTCCCTGCAAAGAATTGGATCAGGAACTTTCTCCCCAGGTCTGCAAAACTATCTACAGAACTTGGGGGTATCTTCCTGAACCAATCTCGGGCATTTCCTCCCAAGGTTAGGGGAAAAGCCCAACAAGCCACCTCATCGGATGTACCATGGAGGTCGAGATGGGCTTGGTACTGATCCAAGTGCTCGGTTGATTCCTTCCCAGAAAGAATTGGAAGCGGGCACTCTTGAATTTGTCAGGGGAGGCGAATGGCAAAATCCTTTCCGTGAATGGTGAGGCTATTCCCTGCAATAGATTATCCTACCACAAGGTTTGCCTTTACCATTTTGTGAGGACTCTTGGAGGAGGTCACACTTTTTCTCCAGAGCCGCCACCAACCTCTCTGAGTTTCCTCACGCCGGTTTTGGTCTTCCGGCGTTTTCCTGTCTGGACTGAGGGTTCAGGATCTCCCTTGTTCTCACTCCTACGATTTGAAGGTTCGGTCCCTCCTTGATTGTCATTCACATGGTTATGGCTGCTGTGCTCGTCGCCATTTCCAGCTTGCTGTCGTAGCGTGGCATTGATCCGTTGCAGTTCTCCATATCCCTTTGCATCCGTTCAATGGTTGCTTGTAACGCAGCCACATTTGGAGGAGGAATGAGGTGGACTTCTGTATTTACAGTCCCCTGAGGAGGAGCAGTCGGGTTGATCGATATTCACCATTACGGTTTTGATTTATGAAAACGATATTGAATCCTTCCCACAGACGCCGCCAAACTGTTAGAACAGTTTCCGGTATGATGAACACCAAGTATGAAGGTGGGAGCTCCTGGGTATAATTCTGGTGACTGTTTAGACAAGAGAGAGAGAGAGAAAATCAGAGATCCTTGCCGGGGTGTATCCGGGCGGGGATAGCTCCGATGCCTAAGTCAGTAAGGCTTTTAAGATTTCTTAATTCTGATAACAAAGTATTCGCAATAAAAATCACGTACCTTTCCTGTTCCATTCATCTTCCTTTTATACCTCACTCGGAGTAGTGTTTGAATCTTTTTTCCCTGCCTTTCGAGATATTCCGAGATTTGGGCGCCAAATCAGGGATCTTCCGTTACTTCTTGATTCTAGGCTATTTACTCTCAGAGAATACACCATATCCGGGATGTGGATTTGAGAGTCTCATGATTCTCGGTATTTCACCGAGAATCTGTTGAATTGATTCGCGATATATCCGGGACGCAGATCTCTCGGTATTTCATCGAGAATCTGTTGAACTGATCTTCGACATATCTGGGGCCTAGATTTGAGGTATTTTGGACTCTCGGTATTTTACCGAGAGTCGCGGACTTTTGACCGGTTCATCTTTATTTGAGTGGTCCGAGCTTGGACTTTATCTTATTGAGCCCACTTCGTTCACTCGTTTTGGGCCCACTGGCCCATCTAGGGAATATTTTCCCAACAGTTACCCCCCAATTCCCACTCTTCCCTAGGTATGGCCTATAAAACCTTCTAATGAGCATACACATTATCAAGAAATGAGTATAACCCATCTTCGGTTGGCATGATCCGTCTACCTACATTACACTAATCTAAGATGTAGTACGGATCATCTTCCCTAGGCATGGCCTATCTAATCCCTTGATTTTA
>FXXK01000951.1:223160-233853 GCA_900184695.1 Betula pendula | reverse complement strand
AAACAAAAGAAAAAAAAAAAGAAAAAAAAAATGTGTTTTTATCTTGCTTCAGCTTTGTCCTTATAGAAATAATCAGTGGCCGAATCATTGCGGAAATAGATGGTCACTAATGGACTTTGCTTAAAACTGTGCCTAAACTCAGGGGGAGCGTCTTGGATGAGGGTATCTAGGCCCTAGTATCCCAAAAATAAGGTTTGACTTTTGATCTGATGTGCTCCGACTTTCCTCCTCATAAGGTGTAATTTTCTTCACATATCATGCTCTTCAGTCTTACTCTTTTTGGTGACATCACCCACTACACATGAGCATGTTTTTGAGTGGAACACATTCTTCTTGTCTTTGATATAATCTATCTCTGATCCATTCATCTCTTAAATTTCATGCATTTTTAAGCACTCATTAAGATCTTTTGGAGTTTAATTGCTTGGTAGTGCTCTCGTGAATTAGTGTGAAAAATTCTCCATGAATATGTCCAAATCTCCTAATTTTTTTTGAAAGCAGACTGGGAGAATTTTTTTTTGGCCCTCGTACGTACGGACGAGTGGACCCTCGCGTACGAACGAGCTTATAACTCGTCCGTACGCGATCTGGTCCGTATGCCTTATAGCTCTAATTCTCCAACTCTTCTCTTCCACATTTCAAATCTTCTCTCCATCTCTCTCCCAAGTCGCCGCACCTCCTCTTATTTCCCTCTCGTTTTTGTCTGCATCTTCACATCTGGTAAGTGTGATTCATTCCCTCTCATTTCCATTCTCTATTGCATCTTCATTGCACTATTTCGGTCTTCATTTTTTTATTTTTATTTTTTTTGGAATTCCCTGTTGCTTGGGTTGCTTGAATCTCTGGATTTCCTTCTTTTCTCATTTGGTTGGGTTGCTTTCTATGGGTTGTCTCCCATTATTTGCTTGTGTATTTTAGGCAAATTTCATGTTTGGGGAATACCTTGTCTATGCTTAAAATCTTTTATGCTCACCACGTGTTTGATAAAATGCCACAATGAGTTCCTTGTCTTCTTTTCTCAATCTTGTTCATTGTTTTTAACTCCACCCCGTTTCTAATTGCATTTGGGTGAGTTTTGGCAGAAAATGGCAGGTGGAGGTTCAAGTTCTAAGAAGTTACCCATTCGCTCCGCTTCTAAAAGTCAAAAGCGAAAGGAGATTTCTACGGCTCCGGAAGCCGCTCGGGACTCTGCTGATCCCATTCTTTCTGGTCCTGAGATCGGATTTCGATTCCGCAGCAAGTCCGCATCTAAGACATTCTATCAACGATTTGAAGATAGAACGGTCATGGCCGAACGTGCTGCAAATTGCTCCGACCTTCATGATGAGGACTTTGGATTCATTCCTCGGTTATTTGCTCAGCGGCAGTGGAACTACTTTGTTCTTCCCCCAGCTCGTCCATATGTGGAGCTTGTCTGAGAATTCTATGCCAACATCAAGAGCTTATCCACGGACCCTCTTCAGCTCGTCACTTTTGTTCGCGGGCACAAGATTGAAGTCACTGAAGAACTTATTTCTTCAATCACTGGTATTCCACAAGTTCCAGAGCCTGGCTATCCGTTTCCCATTTTGGAGTTTCCTTCCAAAAAGGACATGTATCAAGTATTTAGTCCGGCGGGCACTCATCGATATTGGCGAGACTCCATGAATGTCCTCCCTACGGATCATCTTACTCAACCGGTGAAGCTGCTTGCTCAAATCATGCTCATTAATATCTATCCTCTGGATCATCACTCTGACCTCGGGGTGCCTCGGGCAAGGTTTCTGTTTGCTCTGCTCACTGATGTCTCCATCGACTTTCCTTCTTTTGCTCTCCGGCTTATGTATGAAACATTCGATGAAAAGAGCACCTCTCTACCTTTTGGCAGCCTCATCTCTCGCATCTGTGAGCGATTTATTACTATACCTGACTCTGAACCTCGAATGAAGCCTCTTGGACCATTCTCTCGAGCCACCTGTTCGCCGCTCACTTGGACAAATGAAAGTTCGTCATCAAACGAACCTTGATGATTATCCTCGGGTGTGATCCACCGCCTCCCACCTTCACTAAAATGCTGGATCCTCTAGTGCTCCTCCATCGACATCTTAAGTCTCTCTCCATACCATCATGGACAAGCCAGTCTATGTGTGACCGTATGACTTTCAATGGAGGCACCATGACTGGTTTTGGTGATCAGCTATCTACTCTCAACTCCACGGTTAGTGGCATGCAAGAATCCTCTCAAGAAAGATCATTTCTAAGTGGACTCAGCTTGGCCTAGATATCAACAACCTGATTCAGCGCATGGATGAAGAAGATGAGTTGGATGATGATACAGCCCCTGCCTCCCGATTCAGCTGCTGATGAATTTTAGGCTTGCATTTATGGCCCTAGTGGTTTTGGTTTTTACTTTTTAACTCCATTGTTTGGTTAAAACTTTGATTTTTGTCATCGAATTGCCAAAGGGGGAGTTTGCTAGTATTTTTATTGGCGAATTTCGATGTCAAAGTTTTATTTGTAATTTGGTCTTAAAATCTCTCTTGTTTTTAAGAATTTATTGAGTCTTCGTCCTAATTCGTCTGGAGATAGTACAGACGGATCATCAACAGAATGGCTCGCTCTAAATCCGTCCGTAGTCAGTACGGACGAGATCAAGACAGAAGGCTCGTCTCAATCCGTCCGCAGTCAGTACGGACGAGATCAAGACAGAATGGCTCGTCTCTAATTCCGTCGCAGTCAGTACGGACGAGTAGCTGCTCAGGTTTCCAGAATCCCTCGTCTCCAATCTCGTCTGCAAACTGTACGGACGTGAAAAGTTTTCAGAGTTCCAGAAACGCTCGTCTCCAAACTCGTCTGCAAACCGTACGGACGTGAAGAGTCTTCAAAATTCCAGAAACGCTCGTTGCAACTCGTCTGAATATGTACGGACGAGAATCTTCAGAGGCACGCGTCTGTAAGCTCGACTGCAATCAGTACGGACGAGTTATTTTTTCTGCCATGTATTTTTAGGTTTAACCTTGATGCGTCCGGACGAGCCACTGCCACGTACGGACGCCGACTTGATTTATTGAAGAAATCCTTCTCAATTAGAACTAGGTTTTTCTCTTTAAGGCTAATAAATAGAGGTCCTCTAAGCACAATTTGGTACACCTTAGAGGCCATATTTCAAAGGTTTTGAGGCTATTTTATTTGGCTAAGAGAGGCTTAGGCTTGTTTAGAGTAATTATATTGTTCCTCTCTTAGAGTTTATTGGGTATTACACAATCCTTGTTTGCAACATTTGAAGCCTATCGGAGTTCCGATAAAGGAAGATCAATAGAAGAATTTTTCAGAGGCTCTGGGAGAACTACTGCGGTAGCGGGCAAGCGGGTCACTTGTCTAGTACAAGAGTGTGTCTCTTACAAAGGTTTTTTGTAAGTGTGAACACCTTGTAATTTCTCATTCTTCTAGTGCATTGATTTCCTGGGTTTGGCTGCCCCAGAGTGGTTTTACTTTTGAAGAGTTCTTCAAAAGGTTTCCACTTCGTACCAAAATATTGTTTTGTGCGCTTTATTGCTTTCATAATATTTTGTGTGGTTGCTTAATTTTTAAATTCCGCGTTTATTTGGTATACACATATTCAACCCCCCTTCTAGGTGTTACTTAGAGTTTGTTTATTATTTTCAACGACCACCGTCGTTATTGTTTCTTTGCCCATTTTCTCTTTGAGTCATTTCGTTGAGTACCTTAGCTACTCACACTGAAAATAAGCACAGTTCATTAAACCACATCATCTCCCTCACGGCCTTATTACATCACTTAAAACATCGTTGTTGAGCATGTTCTCTTTCCCCCAATCATTGTTTCCGTCATCGGAAGTTTGTGGAAGAGTCCAATGAGTTGTTAGGATGAGGTGGTAAGTCTCCTTTCACTTTGCACAATGGCCTGATTTCGGTTCAAAGTTCTCTGACTCATCCACGTGTTGGAGTACACATTCTCTCCTCTTTGACTTTTCTAGTTGGATCACATGTATTTGGATCACGTGTTGGAGCCCAGTGAAGATTGATATATTTCTACTACTTATCTGTTGTATTGAAAAAAAAAAAAAAGGGTTACTTCCTTATTACAGAATACCAAAAAAAAAATAATAATAATAAAAGAGCCAAAGAGGATTATGTTTGGCCCATAGTTGGCCCCATCTTTTGGCCCTTTGTTGGCCTTTGAGGTATGGTTTGAAACTCAGGCTTATTTAAGGCTCATGTTGGCCTCATTTCAGCCATAATTGGTATAAATGTATTGCATAGGTAATAAGTCACATATTGATTGTGTATGTTATGTACCAACCGTTGGGGTTCTAGTTGTCATTGATTAAAGAAGGCACTCAGTATAAAGATATACGAGGTTTCAGAAGGAAAATAGCATAGCAAACATTTACGTTTACGGTTTGAATTGCGAAGAAGAGGAAATGTGGGGAAGTGAGAAGAATTAGAAATGCCCAGATCAATGTCTGAAGAAGAGTGGCCGGATCTCAAGGTTTGTTGATAACGTGTCTGATGAGGCATGGATCTTGAGGGAGATGTGTCATGACTTTGAAAAGTAAATGGGCAGCTCAAATCCATTTGTGCATTTGGCAGATAATACAAACAAGTGTGTTTTATGTTAAATAAACTGCGTTTTGAGGTTTGCATTTCATATGGTGTACAGGCGTTTTGTTATGGGTTGAATGTAGTTGTTAGTTTGTTAGTGGGTTAGCTGGGTTAACTGAATGGGCTGTTATATAAAGTACAGCTCATGAAACCTTAGGTATCCAAGAAAGACTTAAGCAAAGTTGTTATTTATCTTCATTGGAGGCCCAAGTATAAAAGCATAATTCTATTATCATTTCAAATCATCCATTTACAATTCAATTCACATACCATCCAACTATCATCTACCATTAATATCATTCAATTTTTATTCCAATTCTCTATTAATACATATAACAAATCACTACAATTCCAGAAAGTATAAAGAATGTAACAAGTGATATCTGCTTCCAGCAGATGGAAGCCAAGTCTCCCAGATGCAGAAAGACTGGGATATAGTGAAGAACTAGATTACTCATCTTATAGAGGTAGCGACAGTAGTAGCACAACAAAATAAGCTTAGAAACAGAAGAAGAAGGGCAGTTATAGATTATAATGAATGAGAGAGTTCTAGAGGGAACAAAAACATCCATACTAGATCTGTTCCGTTGAATTTTCTAGATTGATGGGGAAAATCCTTCAAGCTGGGTCCACAAAGCCAATCAATTCTTTGACCATCACCAAACTCCAGTTCAACAACAAATTCCCATTGCTTCATATATTTCACATGGAAGGGAAGCTTTTTTTTGGTTGCAAGATGCTTAAGGAAGTGAGTTGTTTAACACTTGGGAATCTTTTGTTAAAACCTTGCAAATTCAGTTTGGACCCCCGCATATGATGATCATAAGGAGACTTTGACCCATTTGAGACAAACACAAAATAGAGACAAGCTTCGAGACAGAGAACTGGGTCACTACAACAACAAAAAAAAAAAAAAGAAAAAAACAACATTTGGTGTCATTTTTATCTTCGCTGCTTTCCCTAAACGACGCTAACTCACGTTGTTTATGATAACAAGCATAAATCTAAATGTCCTTTATTTCTAAACGACGTAAACTGAAACAATTTACGTCACTTCATAGCAAACCATGTAAAATTTAAGGTAAGAATCATTTTTTTTACAAAATAATATTTAATGTTAGTAAGTGACATCGTTTTAAGTCAAAAGACGTCACTTTTATAAGGCATGTCGTTTGAACAGTTCACGGCGTTATAAGTGACGCCATTTACTGTTCAAATGACATCGCTTATAAAAAGGGATGTTGTTTGCACTCAAAAAAGACTTCACTTTTGATGTTGTTTTGTTTACAAAATGACATTATTTTAAGTACAAATGACGTCACTTTTATAAGAGCATGTCATTTGAACAATACACGACATGATAAGTGACGTTGTTTACTGTTCAAACGACACCGCTTAGAAAAGTGACGTCGTTTGCATTCAAAACGACGTCAAAAGTAATGTCGGTTTTGACATACAAACGATGTTATAATCTGCTTTATAAGGAAAAAATATGCGGGACATGCAAATTTCATGTGTGCCTTCTTCTCTCGCTCTCTCTCCTCTTAGCAGCGCCCACTTTGTAGACATCGCCACCCTCGTCCACCACTGCCAGCACGGGCGCCTTCCTCCAGCTGAGTTCAATTCCCCTCATTTCCCTTCCTCCATTTGTAAGTTCTCTTCATTTCCAATCACTTTTAGTAAATAAAAATCGGCCAGTGTATAGAGTTGCAACACTTTCAAACTATGTGATAGAGATATATATTGATACAATTAAAAATTTAGGATTAAAGTTCAAATATAAGGTCTATTATATATGTAATTACTTCTGAATAATTTGTATCGGTTGAGCTTGATCATTTAATGGTTTAAATTTTTTGTTTATTTCTTCTTGAAATCACAAACATGACAATGCGTCTTTATTTTTTAGATAAAAGAAATTCTATAAAATTTACCATTTTTTTAAGTTAATTTATCATGTGTATGATGCAAGAGACCTTTCTCTGAATATTCTTGTCCTTCTTTAATTAGATTAGTGGTTTTCAAATTTATGGACCAACAATGAGTTTTATTGCTCAAGCTTTCAGCCCTTCCTTTGTTTGTATATCCCTTTGAGTTGCCTTTTTGTTTTAACCCCTTTGCGTCCAAAAAATAATCTGACTTCTATTTTGTAATTCATGTTTGCAATTCTAGCTTTTAGGGCGTGTCTAGACATGCTGTGGACATGGCGTAGTAGAGTGTATCCAATACAATTTTTTAAGTTTGATGACTCTTAAAATATATTATATTATTATTTTTTCATTCTAGAGTTTATTCTCTTTCTTTAGTATACCTAGGTTATTTGTACACCACTTATAGCCTCTCAATAAATAGAGGCATTTATAATAGTTTAAAAATTAAATTAATGAGCACAATGTAGGCCTAAGGGCGCCCATTCAGAGTGGTAAATGGTATGTAGGTATCTAACACCGAACCGCCCGTAATTCCTTGTGTCTGTTTCTCTTCCTTACTTCTACTATTTTTTAGTATTTTATATTCCGCATATAGGGAAAATTACATTTTACCCCTCAATGTTTGAAGCAATTTTTCAATTTCACCCTCAATGTCAAAAAATTTGCAATGTACTCCCCAATCTTTGCAAAAATTTCAATTTAAACATTCTGTTAGTTTTTACCGTCTAATATGATGAAATTTTTTTTTTACTATTCATCCATTGTTTCTTTTTTTTTAAAAAAAAACACCAAACGCATATAGTAAACCTAAAAATTCCGCCAGGTTAGACGGTAAAAAACTAAACAAGAAGTTTAATTGAAAATTTTTGCAACATTGGAGGGAACATTGCAAATTTTTTAACATTGGAGGTGAAATTAAAATCGCTTTAAACATTGGGGAATAAAGTGTAATTAACCCCGCATATATTCCTACAATGAAAAAAATAAAAAATAGATTGATGTTTAGGGCCATTATTTTGCAGCAAAAAATGATCATTTTTTCCAATTGATTGCACATATTCAATTGTTGCCGTTTTAAATTTTCACAGTGATTTGTGATTATAATTATCTATTCCTTACAACAACCATTTAAAATGATTGGTTTGTTTGCATTGAAATTGTGTAGACGACGTGATATGAAATATTCCAGAATTCATAGGACATCTTACATGCCATTGTTTTCCAATATACCCTTGAATATATATTATATATATATAATAATTGTTACAAAAAAAGATTTCTGTCATACATACAAAAAAGGATTTATGCTCGGTATATTGATATTCGTCCTATTTGGGTCTTAGGCCTTTTGATCTTTAGGTATATATGTTTATCTAATCATAGAGCACATTTGTTGTGATTTTAATGTAGTCACGCTTTGGACAAGAGTTAAATGATAAAGTAGAAAGGTTCGACGGAGTATATTGATGGAGTTAAAGCATTTATGAGATTTGCATTTAGCAACTCCAAAATTAAAGAGTTTATTGTGTGTCCATGTAAGAAGTGTTGCTTGCACAAGATATTGCGATAACATGAAGTATATGACCATTTGATAGGGGGACTTGGGGATTTTGGAAGGTTACACCGACTAGATATGACACGGGAAAGGATTAGCGTTTACCTTAATAGATAACTAATAATTGAAGGCTCTACTTTGACGCCTGTCGACTAGGCGCCAATGCCCTGATGAGCCTAGAATGATGCATGCCATGTTGCATGACGTTTTTGGCATGCACGATGTTCGTGTAGATGACAGTGGGTCTCAAATGAGAGTGGAAACCGAAGCTGTAGATGAAGATCAAGAAGACATTGGATGAGGAGTGTGCGAGAAAGTTCTATGATTTGATTAAGGATGCAGACAATCCACCACATTAGAATACAATGCATAGCAAATTAAGGGTTATTGTCTAAGCCTATATAATTTTAAATGTATGGGTGAATGGAGTAATTCGATTTTCTTATCATTACTTGAATTCATCAAATCAGTTGCTTCCAATAGAGGGAAACATTGCCTAAAAATATATATGTAGCAACCAAAAAAGTATATGAGGGACTTGGGGCTTGGAATATGAGAAGATACGGCTTTGTCACAATAACTGAATGTAGTTCTGGAGAGCAATTAGAAGTTAGAAAAGATTACGGTGTGTATAAAATCAAAGTGGAAGGATGAAATTATTGATGAAGAGTGGGTCATCCCGAATATCGAAAAGAAGGCTAGTAAAAGTGTTGCGGTGGTTTCTTTTGATACCGAGATTGTAAAGGTTGCTTATGTCATAGTATACCGCTGCCCACCATGAAGTGGCACACTCATGCGCGCACAAAAGGTGGCATATTGAGGCATCCAGTAAATGGTGAAGCATAAAAGTACACCCAAACTTTGCTTAGAACCACATAAGGTCAAGCTTTGATTAGTGTCAGATGGTTTTTAATTATTTTGGGGAACAGGGAGCACAACCCAAAGTACTTGACCGATCATGGTTGGTATCGTGCAACTTGCTCCATAGATTGTGCGTGAACAACCATATTTCATGTTATTCATGATTATCCAGGTCCAACTTAACCTGAAATGAATATAGATGTCTACCTACAACCTAATATAAAAATTGAAGGATTTTAATGCGCTATAGGGTACTGACTTTTGATGTCTCGATAAAAAAAAGAAGTTTGTGATGCAGGCCGGCATTGATGTGGACAATTAATGACTTTTCAAAACACATAGATTTGTCAGGATATAATACCAAGGAAAAAAAAAAGAACATGTCTTTGTTGTATGCATTGAACAAAGTTACATCGTTAACCTATGGCAAAAAACAATGATATATGAGCATAGGTGATGGTGCCTTCAAATTATAGGTAGAAATGACCACTGAAAGCCTTTAACGTCACATACAAAAAAAAAAAAAAATAAGTAGCTATACCGGCGCTTATGTTAAAATACCGACGCTTGTTTTGTTACCAACACTTGTCTTCCCGACCATATCTTGCACAAGCGCCTGGAAAGATGTGTGCGGTAAAAGGTCTCTTTTTTGTTGTTGTTGTGGGACGCAAAAAACTATGGTGATGCACCCTAATTGGTGGTAGATGGTAATGAGATCCTCAAGGCAAATTAACAGGGACTTGAATGTGTTCCTGAAGGCAAAGGACTGGGGACGAGGGTTGAGGATGTAAATGGGGAAGTGGTTTGGAAAAAGAAAAGTAAATTTTCAAGTTGCCCCTATTGGAAAGATAATTTGTTAACGAAACAAACTTTGATTTGCCATATAGAGAAAAATGTATTGTTAAAATATAATTGGAACACTACTGGACATTAAAAGGGAAAACGAAAGAGCAACTATAGAACATATCAGGACTTACAAAAAAATGGATTTGAGACCCGAGAACTTCAACCATTTACCAATGACAAAGGCAAGACATATTTGCCCGTAGCTTGTTTCATGATATTTAATTTGGATAAATATTCTTTCTTGAAGGTAATTAAAGATGTTAGGAGTACCCGATCGAGTATGCTTCAAAATGTATCGCGTTGTATGAAACTTAAGGAACGTACCATTGAGGGTTTTGAAGAGTCATGATAACCACATTCTCATGCAACAGATCACACCAATCACATTGGCGCGGATCCTCACCAAACAGGAAGTTAAAACTTTGATAGAGTTGTATGCGTTCTTCAGGGACAATATGTTTTCAAAACATTGTGGAAAGAAGATCTATACTGACTTAGGCTCAAAATCCTTTATAATATTGTGCAAGCTAGAACAAAATATTTTTCTCTAGGTTTTTTTTTTTTTTCACAATTATAGTTCACGGTTGTCATATATTAGTTTGTGTAATGTAGGCTAGGTGGACCAGTACACTATCAATGGATGTATCATGTTGAAAAGTATTACTTATCCAAATTTTGAAAGGTATACTTTGCACAATTCATTAATTTTATTTTTTTATTTTTATAGGAGAGGTTTTTTGACGACGAGTACTTGTTTTAATTGTAGGTCCCTTGGATGATACAAATTTTACTATTCGCAAACAAAAAGCTGCACCGGAAGGCTGTCTATTACGAAAGCTACATAACCGAGATGAATTTACTGACATTCTGGTTGCGATATTTAGTTTAATGTAGCC